>LOEQ01006308.1:2959-57018 GCA_001685075.1 Bramus lutescens | reverse complement strand
TGGGAGGAAGAAAGCAGAGTCAGGCAGACGCCATGAAGCTCTGGCCCAAGATGGCCATGGGTTAGAATCTTCCCGGTAAGCTATGACCCCGTGGTGATACATAGATTGCTAGATATAGATTAATTAAGATGTGAGAGTTAGCCAAGAAGAGGCAAGATATAATGGGCCAGGCAGTGCTTAAATGAATACAATTTGTGTATTGTTATTTCAGGGTACAAGCTAGCCGTGCAGGAGCTGGGTGGGACAAAAAGCAGGCCCGCTCCCCTTTCACTACAGAAACCCATTTTGTGAGTTTGGGCTGTAGCTTGATTTGTAGAATACTTGCCTAGCATGCATAAAGCCAAAGGTTCAAGCTTCAGTACCTTCTGAAGTGGGTGTAGCTTGCATGCTTGTGACGCCAACACTTACAATGTGAGGCAGAACCATCAGGAGTTCAAGGTCATCCGTAGCTCCATAGTGAGTCTAGGAAACATGAGATTCAAAAAATATGTAAATAAAAATAAAGTTCAACTAAATCAAATAAAGTTAGGTTTTGAAGTGTGGTTTCTCTAACAAGTAGCAGTCTTAATGTTCCTCGTTATTGATTTGTGTGTGTCATCAATGAGACCAAGTACATGGACTGAAAGAGAACACTTTGAAGATAGGGAACTGATGGAGTAGCCAGAGCCCTCAAATATTCACTGAGATAATTCTATCAAACTCACTATACTAATCTTGAAAGAGGGTTTGAAAACAAATTTGAAGTCTGAGTTTGCACATAAACAGAAGATACTTTATGAAGGATGTCTCTGTGGCCCGCCCAGTAGACCTCAGAGACTTAATAGGTTATCTACATATTTTATAATGGGAATCACCACAAAGTCAAAGTTTACTTTTATCTGTGTGGTAGTTTGAATGTAATTGTCTCCATAAGCTCATAGGAAGTGACATTATTGGGGGAGTGGCTTGTTGGAGTGGGTATGACTTTGTTGGAGGAAGTGTGTCACTATGGGGGTAGGCTTTGAGATCTCATATATGCATAAGTCATAGCCAGCATCTCAGACCACTTCCTGTTGTCAAGATGTAGGACTCAGCTCCTTCTCCAGCACCATGTCTGCCTGCATGCCACCATGTCTCCCCATGATGATAATGGACTAAACCTCTGACAATTTAAGCCATGCCAATAAATGTTTTTCTTCTATAAGAACATGATGATTAAGGAGTCTCTTCACAGCAATGGAAACCCTTACTAAGAGTCAGCTTATTTCAACATGTTTAAGCAAAAGATAGTGTCCTAGTTTGCTTTCTATTGTTGTAATAAACAACATAACCAAAAGCAACCGAGAGAGGAAAGGGTTTGTGGCCTACAGGTTACAATCCATCATCCATTGAAGGAGGCCAGGAAGAGCTCAAACACGAACATGGAAGCAGAAAACTGAAGCCGAAACCACAGAGGATGGAGAAATGGTGCTTTCTGAACCGCTTCCATTGGTTTGCTCAGCTACCTTTCTTACACAGCCCAGGTTATCTGTCTAGAGACGGACGGTTAACCAAATTCTATTTAGAATTATAACTATCAATAGATACGTATTTTAAATCTCTAAAAGTACAACTTAATAATGCATAGTTTCCTATCCACATTTGAGTGTGATACTATTCCTTCAAATTTTCTTACAGAAATGGTTTCTAGAGCTCATACAGAGAGCTTTGCTTTGTCCCTCTCCTTATAAACAGCTTTAGTCAAATGACAACATCAGAACTGTCAAACTGCATATGATACAAGTTGGTTTTTTAAAAAGATGAACATCGGAAATTTGAATTCATTAAATTTTGGGCAGGCAAAAATCAATGAGATTTAAGGTAAAAGCCCTTATTAAGGTTGAAGCACCAATCACTTAAGTGTCTGTTTGTGGAGACCAGGTATCAGGGTTTAGATCAACAGCAAGCTCAACCAAAACCACAATATTACTGCGTCATAAACCCGTTCACTCCTGATCAGCACTGATGAGAGAATGGCAGAAAGAATAAGAAGCAAGGGAGACACTGTAGCCAAGTGTGACTGTACGTCTACGAGACAGAGACAGAGATGGCTGCGGATGGTTTCAGAGACCAGCGCTGGGAAGTGATGCTGATTATAATCTCCAGAATGATGCTCATTGTCAGCTTCTAGAGCTAGTCTGTAAATCTGTAGTTCCTGACTTGTACTTTCTTAATTAAAAAGAATATTTATTCACAAAATCTCTGAGTGGTAAGAGGCTAAGGTTCCGTAAAGACACTGGGAGTTCTGGAGTAGGAAGTTTTGAAACCTAGCAGGTCCATGCCTGGAAGCCATTTGGTCCTCAAGGCCCTGTCTCCATTGATAACAATGAATGGTCAGCACCTGGAAGCATTCTCACACCTGCAATACTCACACAAGATTTAAGACTACCTTAGAGGGTTTGGAGAGATGATTTTCATTAAGAAATCACACTACTCTTTTCGAGGATTCAAGTTCAGTGCCCAGCATCATATGGCTCAAAGATACCTTCAGTGCTACCCCCGGAAGACCTCTAACATCCTAGGGCACCTGCATTCACTTACACAGACCCTCTCATATATACAATTAAAAATGATTAAGTTTTTAAAACTGCATTAGGGAATGAGCAAGGAGTCTGATCCAAATCTCCACATCCTTCAAGGGAGGCAAACAGCTGTCTTTCATGACAAAACAAAATGGTACTGTTTTCCAACAGGAACCCAAGAATCTCCCAAATGGTAGGTGAAGACATTACAGGAGTGTGTTAGCCAAGGCTTTTTTATCGCTGTGACAAGTACCTAAAAAAATCAAGGGAGGAAAATAAATGGTAGTTTTGGCTACACTGTGAAGCTATGAAGATCACTTACTACTCAGAGACACCCTGTCACCTAAAGGAGTCTAGCAGCAATGAAACAGTTGTAGGCCTGGGATGCTGTAAGGATGTTCCTGCTCGGAGAAGTGACTTATGCTCAGTGAACACAAATCAAGGAATGGCAATAAGGATTCAGGCTCCTCCTGTGGGGAAGGGAGTGGGTGAGATGGTAAAATAAGAAGACCTTAGAGGTCGTCTGAGACAACATTTTATTCAAGTGGAAACTGCATCAGATAAATGAATGATTTTTCTCTCCCTAAGTTTTTTGGTCAGTAAATATTTATAGAGAGGAGGAGGAACTATGTAAATGTATTTTAATTTCAGAAAAAAAAACATTTTAAAAAAGAGAACGAGATAAAGAGCCCGGGATCTCTCTGTGCTCAACCCACCCTTCCCTGTTACAAAGCACTGCACATGTGGCTTTAAAGGACCACAGTTTGGGATGCACGGCCTGCTGAGATCCTCATAGCCACCCTCTGTGAGTAATAGTAGTGCGAACACAGAAGTGTACTCTTGGGGTGAGGGGTAGGATGTTGAAGTGGGGGGTGACAAGATAAAAGCAATCACACCTAAATGAGCCTAATGTTCTGATAGGAGGTCTAATTTACCTGCATGTCCTCAGCTTTTCTAGTAATTAAACTTTGCATGCTAAAGGAAAAGCATGTGCTGGTTGCCAGCAAGACCTCAGGAAAATGTTACAGCAAAGGCAGATTATTTTTCACCTGCTTAGTAAACTTTTGGGCTGAAGAAAAATCAATACTTCACCAGTTCTTTCCGGTGTTGTTTATCTGATATGTCTCCTATGATACTCAGATAGAGCAATATAAACATGGCCTTAATGAGAAAAATAAGCGATGGCTGACCTGGAACTCTCTTAAATGGCTCTGTAGTCAGTGTGATGCTTGTTTAAAATGTTTCTAAAAGGACAAACCCATTATTTGTTGCCACTTTTTCCAAGGTCTGTGGAGAAATTAGCTTAATTATTTCTTTGGTTGCCAGAACATAGCAAATCTTCCCTTCTTGAGAAAGGGCAATTGCTATTATTCATTGGCTTTGAGAAATTCTTCTATAAATCAAAATATTGAAAGTATTAGACACCTTTCTCTGAAGGACAGAATATATTATATTAGTTCTTCAGTGCTGGGACAGAAGGAAAGTAAGAGTTTCATTAGAATCTGTGTCAAAATACGGAGGAAAGATATGGAAAGCCCAGCAATTTGAAGATCTCGTAAATATGTCTAAGAATAGTGGCCTCCAATCTGCTACCAAGTTGTTGTAGTGCCTAAACTCTTCGACTGCACCCTGGAATGTAATATCTATTAACAATCAAAGAAGGGTGTGGATAACTCAGAAGTAGTTATTTAAAAGAAAATTAAAAGAAAAATAAGAGGACAGTAACTAATGGAGAAAGTAGACCATTGCTACCTCCATCTCTTTCTCTAGGATTTCTCCCAGCACTAGTCATGTGATCCTTTAGTACTCATTCCCCATCCTCTCATAGTGCAGTCCATCCAGCTGCCCATCCTTGCCCCAATCAAGGACAGTCTGCCCACTACCCCGTAATTTCAGATATGAAGAGCAAACATGACTGTCTTAGCTGATCCAGTTTTCTTCCAGTGGAGTTTACATTGGGTAAATTCCTACTTGGGCTGTGAGCAAGTGAGTTCTTTGTCTTTTGAATACATTCATCATGGGATGTTGCTCATGATCAATCCACATCTTGCAGGGGTGGCAGCTCATGTTTGTCTGACTCTAGAAACCATCTGAACGGAACCTTGTTTGCAAGGTCTCTCTTAAAACAATGTCATGGTAGACTCCCAAACACAGACCTTCATGTCCTATAGAACCCAGAGCCTGTTAAAAACAAAAACAAAAAAAAATCTAATAGCCAACTTCGTAGTGCCAGGAGCAAGGGAGGGGCCTTGAGTTTTTATTCTAGAATTTTGAACAGAGATCTTATATCAGTACACACAGATCTGAAAGAAAAGTATTGATTTTAAAACTCTCATCATTTAAGCATACTTCTTGCCTCTGTTCCTGTTTATTTGTTTTAATTTTGTTTTTATTTTAGGAACATCAATGTTTGCCTGCATGTGTGTCTGTGTGAGGGTGTCAGGTTCCCTGGAGCTGGGGTTACAGCCAGTTGGGATCTGCCATGTGGATGTTGGGGATTCAACCCAGGTCCTTTGGAAGAGCAGTGGGTTCTCTTAAATCTTGGAGCCATCTCTGCAGCCCCTGCCACTCATGATCTAGAAACTGATGTCATGGCCTGCTTGCTCAACACAGTTCTCAGTGTGGAACGCGGTCTGCTCTGTGCCTCCGGTGGCTTCCCTAAGCCAGGTTTTTAAGACACACTTTCAAATGTCTTCGCTCGGTACGCCTGAGGACCGACTGCTCCTCTGGTCTAAAACAAGTAATAAGAAACCCCATAGGTTCATTTACGGAAATGGACTTTTAAAAGGAATCTCTCCCCTTTCTGTTATGCATACTATTTACCTAACATAAATTTGTGAGCCTGCAGGCTGTTCTATTCCTTTTAGTCGGTACTGGGTGTTCCCTCCACCACTTTACAATCTGTTTTTCCACTTGGGTAGAAGAATTTAGAAAAGCCATGGGGTATGAGCTTAGTCTCCTGCGTTGGAAGCTTCCGGAATTAGGCATGGGCTATTCTAGGGCCACTTCTGGTCAGTGTGACCTTTCCCCTAGAGAGCTCTAGTTCCACAAACAGAAACGAGATGCCTGAGAGTTGATGCATGGAAAGTTACTACTGCCGAAGAGTGACCCTTCACCTACTAAACTTCTCCTTGTCGACTGTGCTGCCAGGCAGTGCAGGTCGGGCTGTTGGCGTGGGCGTGTGACTGACCTATCTACTTTATCTGGCTCTGGAGAGCAACGAGGTACCTGCTCAGCTTCTGCAAGGCCAGCAGTTTCTTTCTTCTGAAATAATCCTGATGAAAACCTTGGGGCAGGAAGTTCTTTATTTTCAACAAGAGATGAGTCTTGCCCTGGCAGAGCAGAGTGTCCTCTTGACCAAACAGCACATTTTCAAGAGCCTGGGCATCGAAGGAAGAGTTGGTAATCCCAGTGTGGAAAGGGCAGAGGAAAAATGGAAATGAGAACCACAACCTTTCCTTCCTTCATACCTATGTCCTCTTTAGCCCCAGCTCTGGTTGTTCGAGTTCAGCCACTGTCACTCAAGATCACAACTCAGCACTTTGAATTCTCAAGTTTAATTTTGGAGTGAAGGTTCTAAATAAGGAAAAGATCCTGTGTCTGTGTGATGATTATTAAAATTGAAGACGTTCATGGAGATGTTAGGGTCAGAGCCTGGGCCCCAGAATCCCTAACCTCCATAGGGCAATTAAAGAGACAAGAAATAAAACAGAGAAGATGTATTCAGTTGCCCACCTTGTCAAGAAGTCCAGTCCTTGCATTCCAAGTCTAGCCTTGGAATGTGAATTTGGACTGGGAGGTAGGCATAGCTCAGCAGTTCTGGTAGAGGTGGGTGCCAGCCCCAGTCTTGCAGGCCAGACAGTCCGAGAGGTTGTTAGAACTGTGTGAAATCTCTTCCTGGGAGAGACATTCTTTCTATGGCTGGCACCAGACTTCAGGAACAATTCCAAATTTTCAGGAGAAATTCCAACCTGTTGGGGACCATTGTTTCAATAGTCTGGTAGCCAAAAGAAGAGAACAAGGCCAGGTGGTGGCAGCGTCGCACACTTTTATCCCAGCACTTGGAAGGCAGAGGCAGGCAGATCTCTGTGAGTTTGAGGCCTGCTTGGTCTACAGAGTGAGTTCCAGGACAGTCAGCACTGTTTCACAGAGAAACTCTGACTTGAAAAACAAACAAACAAACAAACAAACCAAAAAGGAACAAGTATCTCTAGAATATTTTCACTCCTCCTGCCTGGATGATTACAAAAGCAGTCTAGTTTCTCTCAGTCTGACTGAAGTCTACATGTAAAAGAGCATTGTAAAACATCAGTATCACTGAAGAAACAAAAATATTGAATACTCAGGAAAGTTTGGTATGTTTTCAATTCAGTTTGCATGTTGCCTGGTTTTTGACTAACAAAGAAAACAGATATTCTTAGAAATGGAATAGCAAAAAAAAAACTATGCAAAAAAATTTTACTAGTTGAAAAAAATAGTATTTATCAGCCCTATGCAAATGAAGCAGAAATGTCTGTTCAAATTGAGCTTACCGAACTCATGCTTCCTGCTAACTCTCTGTTCACTCTTGTAAGGGAAGAGAGTAGAGCACTAAGTAGAATGATTCTGATTTTTACCTCTGATAGTTGTGCTACGGGGTTGCCCTTCTGTATTGTAAAAGGAAGGCTCAGAAGTCCAGAAGGTGCCACTCACAGTCCACTTGGACTCCTGGATCAGGAGTAAGAAGCATCAAATCTCTCCAAGCTAGTAACTAATTCACCAGCATCTGGAGTGCTGAGTGGCAAGGCTCAGTTAGACCAAACAGGAAAGAAGGTAACCATCTATTTGTAGTGCAGCAGTCCCAGAGGAATGGTGAAGGACTAACCACCACCTGTAGAATGTGCTTGACTCAACTGGTATTTCCAGAGTTTTCTGGAGAACATCTGGAGCTCTGTCCTTAAACTGTCAAGAACTGACTTACTCAATGCAATCCTGATATAATTCCTCTCTTAATCCTGCTCTGAGTTAAGCAAAGAAGCCACAAGATTACCTATACTGAATTTGTGTCTTCCCAATGACCCGGTGCTTGACTATGTGGAAAAGTCAGAATATTTATCCAAGACTGTCACAGCCACATGAACCAAGGGCAGAGCAGGACAAGCTTTGGAGTCTTCTACATACGAAAATGCTGTTTGAATTCTGAGGGGCAGGGCTACAAAGCATTCTCTTTGGTAGTGCTCTCAGGATAGCTAGGCAAGGACCAGCAAACAGAGGAAAGTAATAAACCATGGAAGGATGCAGAATTTCATCCTACAGTAGCTCAGGACCAGTTTCCCAGAAAACGCCAGACCCAACGAGTAGCTGGGTACGTGCTTCTCAGGTTCTAAGCCTTCTTCACAGCAAGCATATTGAAGAGAAGGTAGAGGTTGCTGGTTCATCTCTATTATTTACCTTCCAATTCACTAAAAAAAGAAATCTGTTTAAGAGAATGCATTTGCCAAACTTTTCTGGTTCTCTTACTGTATCTATTAGCATTTCAACTTTTGATATAATATTGATTCTCTTATTATTAAAAACTAACATTTCATTGTTTAACATTCAGAGATAAATAGAAGCAAAGATAAATACTGGTAACTCTACCACTAATATGTTACCACTATGAAAAATCTGGTATATGTTCATAGTGTGTACATCTGTGTATAAATTTTCAAAATATTGATCACATGTGTTTTTGGAAACATTTCTTATGATACCATGAACCTCTCCATCCTTTGGGAGGAAGTGGCAGGACTCACAGAAAAAGCCAAAAATATTTGGTAGAAATGTAAGGTCAAACTTTACTGAGGAATTAAAAGATTGGTTCACCTTTTTTATTTTTCCAGATCCATAAAACCAAAGCATATGACCTATACACTGTCTGCTTTTATGGTTCCTCTGAACTGTTGCCTGTTCTTCTCCAATTTTTATTCTCTCTATGCAAAGAGAATCTTTTCTAGCTTGAGGGATAATTGTGGGAATATTTATATGATTTATTATAGATTCATGATGCTGCAAATGGTCTCAAAAGTAAAACTTTTAGAACTCATACCATTGCCAAGACACTCAGAAGGCAGCAGGAACAGCCCTGACTGCATGGGAACTGTAGTCATAGGTGTGGAAAAGCCTTGTAAAGTTTGTGGCAGTCCACTGTGTTACTCATGTCAGCGAGGCTCAGGGGTGAATGAGAATAAGCTTATGTGTCAGTATGCTTCAGGAACAGCAGAATAAAATTCTTCCTAGAGACTTGGGACCAAAGTACTGGGAAGGTACACCAGACAAAAATTGGGCTTTTGGATGGAAATGAACATATTGGATCAATAGATTACTTGAACTAACAATCTAGGACAAGATTTGACAAGAGCATCTCAGTGGATGCTAACATACTAGATTTATACACTCCTAGGAATATAAATGCAGCTCTGACAAAAAAAGAGAGAAGTAAAATCTTATATTAGTAAGGGACTTGCAATCAAAAGGAGAAGAAAACAAAATCAGCATTTGCACACTTAATGTTTATGGACTGAAGTTTGTACTTCACTCTATATTTGGGATGGTTTAACAAGGGTCAATTTGTCAAGCAGTGAAACATAGTGAGTTAAAGGTTTTCTCATGTGAAATTATGGGGTAGATCCTGGAGGCCTTGTTGGGTAAGAGGGAGATGGAGACTTACAAGGAAGGAAGGCGCGTGAAACGGGAGTCTCCATAGTAACTGAGGGGTTGTACTTGACGAAGGGTTGACTTATATGCACGGAGTATGGAAGGCAGTTTTCAGGGCATGGGGTGCTCACATTGGCTTGTTTGGACATGGTGGCATCTTCTGTCAAGACAGGTTCTGAAGGTGTGATCATAGAAATGGATAGTTGAGTTGGTTTCTGAGGAGACAGTAAGGTGAAGAGATTAGTTATCTGGGGAAAAAATGTACCTGGATTATTGACAGGAGTGTTGCCTTCAACCACAACAATGACAGGAATACCTGGCAAGGGTGTCAGCAGCCAGGTGCTCTATTAATGGCAGTAACAAAAGGCAGTGAGCAGTATCGCCTGATGTCTTGAGCTTCAGAGTCCCTGTGATGCTCAAGGTTGGATGTGAAGCATGTGAAGGCAGGGAAAAGAGCAGATGAGATGGAGGAGGACGAGGCCTATTCCCCCTTCAGACCAAATGCCCTGTGTTATGAAAAGTAATCTGTAGTTGAGGCTACATAAAATATGGTATCCTAGATTATTGTAAAAAAATGAAAAGAAGATTCAGAAGGAACTAAGGGTGTGGGGAGTTTGAAAACAAACTCTGAGTTCCAGAGAGCAGGAGTGTTTGGAACTAAAATGAAGACATTTAGGGACTATGGCAGATTAGAACAAGTGGAAGGAACAGGTATCAAGTATGGTGAAATGAGAGGGAAAGTGTTCAGCAGTGCTTCCGTAAAATCAAGGCACAGTTTTAGAGCCAGTAGACTCTGGTGATTGGTGAACACAACACAAATATAGTCATTCAGCTGTATTATTCAAATCAATAGTACATTAGTACAAATCAAATATTCACTCCTGCATCTATATATGCTACAGAGGGAATTCCCCATGCATAAAAGGTTTAGTGAAGGCCTGGTCATTTATCTGCTGTCATACTGTGATATTGTAGACTGGTGAAGGGGTGGGAAGAATCATTGGGAAGATAATGGTTACTAGCCAGAAAGTCAGAAGAACAAGAAGAAAGCCAAGCTGAGACTGAAAGAAGTGGTGAGATGGTGATAGGCTAGAGGGTGGAAAACAAGACAAGTGACACATTGCAAATGGAAGGGGATGGGTTACGATCAAAAGATCCTCACAGATGGACGTCTAGGCAAGATTAGGAAGAATGAACAAATGAAGGAAATGGAAGAAGACGCTATAGGGAGTCAAGAGACATGGGATTTCCATCCTCACTGTTTGGGGATGAAATAATCCCACCTGAAAACCACAGATCATACCAGCCCTTTGTACAATGGCAGCATAATCACACAGAACAAACACTGGCCTTTATCAATAGTAGATGCCACATGCCAAGTTGCCTCCAAGTCACTGCTGGTGCATCATGTAAGATCCCGAGAAAACAAAAACCTAGATTAGTCTGCCTTACACATGGTTCCCTAATAAGGATTGTTGCTGGCTTTGATGCACTATGCCCTGAGGTAAGCACCGTGGAGAATATAAGGAGGAGTTGAAAAGTAAGAAGTGAAAATTCCTGCTGTGTTTATCTGCAATGCCATGATTGTTGTGGTTGCTCCTGAGACACTGGGCTCAGTTCAGTTCATATTCACATACACATTTTCTTTTAAATAAAAATTAGATTACACTATCTACATATAAGCCAATTTCAAATGGATTTTTTCCTAAGATGATACATGTGTATGGCATTGGTCTGCATCTATTCTAGGTGTGCAAAGCTGAGTGTGCCTGGCTGTACAAGACAGAGCTGAATAGAAACAGTAGCACAAGCTCACCAAGTTGGTACCTTAAAACATGAAGCTGTAGCCATAATTTTTTATATTTAACACCAAATCTATTCCTTTTTAAAAATTCTCTCATTTAATTTTCACAGAGTATGTCATTCATGGTGTACACACAATGTTGCAAAACATTGTGGAATGGTTGAATGAAACAAATTAACATTAATTTATATGCAGTTTTTGTGGTAAGAACATAAAATGTACTCAGTAATTTTCAAGTATGCTTACAATCCATTATTATAATAATGGTCATGCTGCAAGGAGATCTTTTGTGTTTGTAATGCTGAAGTTTTGTGGGTTTTGACCAACATCTTCTTAGTCTCCAGCCTCTGAGCCTCTGGTAACCATCATTTTACTCTCTGTCTTGATGGGTTTAGTTTCCCAGATTTCACACACAAGCAAGACCACAGAGTATTTGTGTCCCTGCCTAGCTTTTTGTTCACCAAACTCAATGTCTTCTGGGTCCCTTGGTGCTATCACAAATGATAAGAATTGAAATGACCGGAAATGAAAAATTAACCAAAGAAGAAAAATAAACTCATAATAAGCAATCAGAAACATGCTCAAAGCCTTAGCAGCATATTCCATCCATTTTTTTTCATTTACCAATCTGATGGCAGAAAAATAATGCATAGACATCTTACTTTTATCTTCTTATCCATTATTACTTTGAGCATGTTTCTGTTTGCTTATTATGCATTTATTTTCCTTCTTTGGTTAATTTTTCCTTTCTGGTGTTTTCTTTTCCTCATTGTTTCATAAAAGCAAACATCAAATGTAATTGTAAAAATTCTTGGGAGAAACATGAATAACAGGTTAAAAAGTGACACTCTTCTTGTCCAACTGCAAAAATGTTAAGATCCTCAGGATTCATTCTCTCTCTCTCTCTCTCTCTCTCTCTCTCTCTCTCTCTCTCTGATTGGTTTGGAGTCACAAGGGCAAAACGAAGAATGAGTTGGTCTTCCTGTGTGTGTGAAATTCTGGGATCTTACAGTGTGTCAGAAAGTTGAGAATGAGACAAACGCCTGTTCCAGAAGGACTCCTATCCAAGGGGAAGTGAGCTGCCGCTGGAGGCTAGCAGAGAAAGCTTTCAGTGACAATTCTGGGAACAGAATGTCACTTTTCGGCAGTGACTCAGGTGACCTCTGACTTCTCCCCTTCCCTTCCCTGGTAGTCAGGACTCTCCCACCGTTTCTCATTAGCAAACACATTCCCAAACAAGCTTGTAATGTGAGCTGTTTTGCGTTCAGTCCAACCCATCTGCCTGACTCTTGGTCTTGCTTTCAGTGATGAAATCCCCCCCCCAACCCCCAGTAGCACAGACTAAGAACACAAGGGAACTTTAACAAACTAAATAAGCAAACTTCATTCTGGTCTTTGTGAAGCACAGAGGTTCTACAAACACAGTGGCTTCCTCTTAATTCTCTTTCTCTCTAGTTCAATGCCCTTTTTCTTGCCTGTATATGAGGAATTAAAACACGCATG
This sequence comes from Bramus lutescens, assembly GCA_001685075.1. NCBI lineage: Eukaryota > Metazoa > Chordata > Mammalia > Rodentia > Cricetidae > Bramus > Bramus lutescens. Next base: position 44,496 of record LOEQ01006308.1, on the reverse strand, counting down.
GTGTTTCCTGCTCTGGGGATGTCTTATCTAACTGCTCCCATTTACACAAAGCTGAGGACATTTTTTTAAAGATTACTCAAATGTCTTTATACCATATTTGTAGGCAGAAACTGTCTTATTTTTTTATCTTTATGGCCCTAGCACCTGTCTTGTTACCTGCTACACAATAAGTCCTCAATAAAGTTTAATGGAATTCAATTGTTGTTAATAATTTTAAGCAAATATCACAACCTCCAATTCTCTCTTCTCTCGGGGTGCTCTAGGCAATAGGCAGACTAAACCAGTCATTAATTCTCTTGTATGTCTGCAGTTTTAATACCTGTAGTTTATCAGGACACAGACACCCTTCCTCATTGCCTACCAATCATTTGGTAGTCTTACTCATCCTTCCAAGATCATCAGAAGTCCCTGATCATCAACCAAGCTCTTCCTCCAAATGCCCTTGACTTCAATAGCATTGCTGCTTGCTGTCTGGCATGATCAGTGTCACCACAGCCTATGACGCATTGATTGAGTCTTTCTTGTAGATGGTTTCTTTAATGCCTTTAGTTAAAATAATTTTTACACTGTGGATTAAATTAAAGTCTCATAAATTTAAAACTAAGTGAGCACTGTTTTCGGCCATCCACTGTGAGTCTGGAGGCACTTAACAATCAATGACGTTGCAGCCAACAAGATACCTAGGTTAGCTCCTGAGCCTACTATCTTTTAAGTGATCAGAATTGCAAGAAATATGAGGCCCCAAGAAATATGAGGTCTAATTATCTACACAAATATGCTTTCATTAACATTCTCTACATGCCCAAAAGAAAGCTACTCCATCTCACCTATCATTCTCTCCAAGAAGCTATCCATGACCACCAAGTCCAAGGTCACCCCAACTCACATGTTCTTCATGTTCATTTTCTGTATAGCTCTTATCCTAACTTAATGTCAAACTCAGTGTCCATTTGCTTTAGTAATGACTATTTCCCTATCCAAGTCTACAATACCAAAAGGGAACAAACTATGACAGCTTTTATCCTACTGAAACATTTTTGAAATCACCATTTATCTGTTACATGTTTTGTAAATATTTTCTTCAAATTCACTGGTCATCTTTTAACTATAAGTGTTCTATGGTCAATCTGCTAACTTTTCATCATGGCTTTAGAGTTATTGGTGTGTGTGTGTGTGTGTGTGTGTGTGTGTGTGTGTTTTCCATTGCTTTCTTGGACTATTTCCCTAGAATGAGGAAAAATTGAATAAATGAATAGGCTTCTCTTTAAGGTTTTTGCCAGTTTGACTCCACCCAAAACTTTGATCAAACTGTGACACCCTCAAAGCTCCCATAACAATGTTATATTATTAAATTTCTGCCAGATAAAGAATGCAGGACAAATTAATGTAGGTGAAATTTAAAGTACAGCTGAAAATATAAAGAACCCTATGTTGGAGCTGGGCTGTTATATTGGGCAGGTTCCACTGGCTTGCCCCTTCCCAGCACTGAGTCAGATGGTAGATTTCTCATGTTTTGTGTTTACTGAGATGAACACATGAATTGGTTCACACCCATGATTCCCAAATAATGACTGTGTTTCACCTTTGTCTCAATTGATTTCCCTCCAAAATTTGTAGTCAATCTGAGCATAGAGATCACAGGACGGTCTCTAATCACAGTACCACATGACACATTAGCCAACTAGGTAAAAACCTGACCTGACCATTCTGGCTCGGCTGGCGCTGGTGTTGCCAATTATAACAACAGCTACTGCTGCGCGGAAATGACATAGAGGAAAGCAGTGTGCTGAGGGCGACCTGGTAAATAGCATTGGATGGGATAGCATGGCGACCTCAGTTCATCTCTTTGAGCATCATATGACTCCACCTGATCCTTAATCACGTCATAGCACCACAGGGTAAGTAAGGCTGAGCACACAATGAACCTGAGAAAACAGGACTTCCTTTCTATGTGAGACCTACATATCATACACAGTTTCCTTCTCTCACCAGATTAAAATATTGTGCTTTGTAGTATGCAATTTTCCCTATGCCTTATCTTATATGTGGAAAGAAATGTGAATCTGGACTTCCACTGCTTGGGATGTAATCCAAGATAGAAAGGGAACTTTTGCCTTACATTCACCTGCTTTGTCAAAGAGTCTTGTTTCATTTTGACCTTCTGGACACATCTCTCTGCTCCTCAGAGCTTTAGATTAAGAAAGGTTCTGAGCACAACCCAGGAGTTCTGGTTGTGTCTCGGTGCCAGCTCAGCGCTGCCTAGAGTCCTTTCACACATAAGTGCTGAAGCCGCAATGCATTAAGTTACATTTAGTTTGTCCACTTTTCTTCTCCCCCCCACCAACATGCAGTTGCTGATGTCTTTTCATTCAGCTCCAGATGATTTCTCAGTGTCTTGAAGACCCCACACCATACTCTAATTACCAGAAAAACTATGAATGTTGAATGTCGTCACAGGCTTTTCCCCATAGATCTGAGCAAAATGCCTGGGTGAAAAGGCAATTGTAAATGTAAAAGCATTTATAGGTGACAGCTACACAGAGGCTGAACTGGAAGGAAGCCAGTGTGCTGTCTCTAACCATGTCACACAAGTCGACACAGACTTTGACAGGACTATATCAGATCCCCTGTAATGGAGATGGTTTTGAAAGGAGAAAAATGGATGCTAGTCTTGTGAATGGAGAAGCCAGATAAGCAGTAAAACGCTGGAGACGCCTCCAGTGGTGAGCTTGCATTGGAGATAGAAATTGAAAATCAGTCCTGTGACTAAGTGAGATCTCATTGAGAAAAACGCAGAGTGAGCTTGCTCTGGGGTCACCCATGACTTCCATAACACCTGATCCTGCTTAAATACAAGGGTGGAAGGCTAACCAGGATCTTTGAAAACAAACGGCCTTTATCTCTTCATTAGTTCCCATTCCATTGCATTTGTAACCAAGTCATTACCAGCTTCCCCAAACGCGGGCTTGAGTCTACAATCCATTTAGAGCAGATGGAAGGGCGGAGGAGGTTAAGATGACACTTTTGTGACAGGCTAATATGTTTCAATAGCAGCCATTAGCTGAGCAAATATTGAGGAGTAACAAAGTGGGGTAGGACAATGAGCATCTGACAGAGCTCTAAACTGTCTGGGACAGATGCCAGAGAGCCCCCCAAATTGCAATATGCTACAAGGGCTACATTCGGAAGCAGGGCAGTCAAACAATGAAGAGAGGGCTTTTGGAGTCGAATGGGGGGCATTCGAGAGCAGACTAGAAGGTCTTAGTCAAAGAGCAAGTTAAAATAAATTCTCTAACGGCAAGAAAACAAAGTCAGGCTGCAATCTCTTTTTATTTTGCATTTAATTAACTGGTAGAAAGTGTTCCGGAGAGAAACAGAACTGGCCTTCCGCCCTCACTCTCCACCCCAGCGCACTTTTAGGGCAGTTTCTAAACTTGAAGAGAAGAAAGTGGGGGAAGTATAGCGTGGCCATTCCTTCAGTGGTCCAATGGCAGGGAAGTACACACTGACTGGTAAGCAGCTGACTGGCTACTGTAAAAGTACCGCTCTGAGCAAGCACCATTGCCACCATTGCGCTCTCAGAGCCGAGATTCTTGGAAACAGTTTCTGGCGAGGAATGCATGACATTGAGAAGGCTCTGGAGTTGTAAACAAGGACTAGTCTGGGCGGGTCTGAAGCCCCTGAAGTCCCAAGGGTCAAACTCCAACCCACATCATCCCAGTCGTTCCAGATGCCCCGCCGTAACCCCGCCCCCCGTGCCCCCGAGTCCTCCTTGACCTTCCTCTCCCCCTTGCCCCTCGCAGGTCAGGGCATCCAAGCCAGGCCTCTCAAGGGTCACAGTGCCAGGCGGCTCTGGTGACGGCGTCCAAGGGGCGGAGCGCAAAGTTCTTCCTCTGAGCGGATTGGTGTGGCTCCAAGTTCAGAGACCCAGTGACTCCTCCCGGTGGGAGTAGAAGTGGGGGAGGGCTGGGAGGCAGATAAAAGACAGCGGGAGGTGGGAAGACCTGAGTGTCCAGCAGTCACCCAGCCTGGAACACCGGGGACCCCGAGCCCACAGCGCACCTGCTCCCGCCCGACAGAGCTTCAGCCTCGCAGTTCTCGTTCCCCAAAGGCGTCTCGTTCGCCTAGGTGGGCATCAGGATGAAGGCAGCCCGCTTCGTGATGCGCAGCGCCAGCTCGCTGAGCAGCGCTGGCCTGGTCCCTAGGGAGGTCGAGCTATTCTCGCGCTACAGCCCGTCCCCGCTGTCCATGAAGCAGCTGCTGGACTTTGGTGAGAGGGGACTCGGGGTCCAGGAGGGTGACACTGAGGCCGGGGAGGTCCCAGGATAGAAATGGTTGAACTCAGAGCTAGGACAACTGAGGTCCACTTGGCTGAGAAACTCAGGAGCCCCCAAAGACTGTGCACCTTGTGGTGTCCTAGTTTGGCTACTTTCTGACAGTTTGTACCAAAAGTGAAGGTCACCTGTAACCCTACTGATGCTCAGCTTCGACTCCACTTTCCTCTTCTGGCTGTCCAGATCTTTGAATTGACATATATATATANGGGTTACTTTCAGCTACCATTTTAATGATGGACTAGAAACTTTCTCTGTTCTTCCTGCTGTACAACTTCCTAATAACACAAACTAATCTTAGACTGCTGAGTTTAACCCATATCCCCACACACACCTACACTGTCGGCCTCCTAGCACGCCAAACCAACAACTTTACCATTCTGCTTTTATTGTTTTACAAATGTTTACATTACTACTAAAATAAAGCCAGATACTCCCTTTCTGCAGCGAAGCCATAAGGAACATTTCAAGATGCTAATGTGATATAGTTGATTGTTAGTCTGGAAATCCCTCTGCCTCCTTCCACCCAGTCTTTCCTAGTCCATTCTCATTAGAGAATGTTGTTGACTTTGTGGGAAAGAAAGGCTGGCCCTGCTGTCATGGATAGGACAAATGGAGAGTGGTCTGATTTCTCCAAACTAAATTCTCTTCAGCAAGAAAATAAACAGCGATTCACTTATATAGGTCATTCTTAAAAGAATAAAGGGGGAAATGGAAAGAAAATTATACTAAAGATATCTATTCCTAAAGTATTTATAAACACTAACCTAACTGTGGTTAAGATATCATTTTTCAATGTCCTTTATATTTGATATTTATTTTCTATCCCCCCTCAAGTGAACATGTTTTATCCACTGCAGGTTCAGAAAATGCCTGTGAGAGAACCTCTTTTTCTTTTCTGCGGCAAGAACTCCCCGTGAGACTAGCCAATATCCTCAAGGAGATTGACATCCTCCCTCAGCGACTGGTGAACACCCCCTCTGTGCAGCTAGTGAAGAGCTGGTAAGGGGCACATTTAGTCTCACCTGAGTAAATCTCCTTATGCCGTGCTGGCATCACACTTGGATCACATGTGATCTTGACAGAAAGTACTTTTGAAAGTTGTAAGTTTGTATTAATTTAGGACAGGTTATCATTAGGATAGATAGAAATCAAGGATAGACTTTTGTTAATACTCTAAAATATCACATTCCTTTATTTTGGGAGGAGATTGTGCTTTTATTTTTGTTTTGTTTCTTTCCTTGTTTGTCTTTCAAGACAGGATTTTGTGTGCCAGAGGCTTCCTGGAACTCTTTATATAGCTTAGGATGGCCTTGAGGTCCTCTCTACTTGCCTTCACCTCCCAACTGCTGGGTTATAAAAGCATGCACCACCATACCCAACTTTCACTATAATATAATTTTGATTTGTGGGAGAAATTTGAAAAACAGTCAATATACATAGTTTTTATTTTGTGCTTTACAAAATAACAAAGGATGAAATCTGAAATTGCAGAAACAATCCATTGCCTAGAAATAGATCAGAATGTCTGCTAGTTAGAGAGGGTCTAATCTTTGTTTCTTTGTTATCAATAGCTAGCAAAAGTGAGACTTGGGTTCAGATTCTGCCTCTGCATCTCCCTTAGTGTCTTAGCAAGTGTCTTAAACCCTCTCTGCGTCAACTGCTCCACCTACTGTTACAAGAGTTGCTATCTATAACTAACCTAAGTTGTTTTTTTTTAAAAAAATAGACTTAAACTAATACACACAAATTACATGTCCAGCATTTAATGTCAGTTTCTATGATTTTGTCTTGAAATTAAGAGTACTGATACCTAGCAAGCGGATTTTTGGAGGGCAGATTCATGGTACAGTGTAGATAAAGTGCCCTACCCCACCTAGTCCTGTGCAGCCTTTTATCCACTGACTGAAGAAACTATGATTTACCCTTAGGACGAGGGCAGTCTGCATTGTATGTGCAGACTCTTGCGCTCATTGTCAAGACTCTGGCTCTCCTGAAGACTGTAGTCTGAAAAATATACAAAACCTTTTCTCAAAAGTTGATTATGAGTGTTTTCAGTAGAAGAAATGACATCTGTCACCCAAAGTGTCTAGGAAAGCAAAAGGTGGAGAACTGCAGCTTTAAAAACATCTTAGCATGTTCTTTCCCAATGTCCTGAAGGAAAGTTGCAATGTTAAACATACTGGTCCTTTCCCCTTTCCAGTAATTTCAAAAGGTGTTTTATTGGTGGCCATTTCTTTGCATCTGATGTTAACTCTAAAGCTTCTGCCCTGCCAGGTACATCCAGAGCCTGATGGACTTGGTGGAGTTCCATGAGAAGAGCCCAGAAGACCAGAAAGTTCTATCAGAGTAAGCCTTCCTTGTGAGAATACATGTTTATAAATCCGAGTTCTTCTGGAGATACCTCAGATTGTTTGTTTTTAGACCTTTAAATTAAAGAGATCCCACTTTCACAGCAAGTTCTTACTCCTTCCAAATTTTGGTTTGATGGTTTTAGAAGTGAAGAAACATAGAGCTGAAATGATTGCTAAGTGTGAACGAAATAGAGAACTTACTTCCCAAGGAATTCCATGTGCACTCTAAATTTAGTCCAGTGATTCTGTTTGCTGGAGAGTTCACTGAAACATAGCTTTTAATGGACTTCTGGGTCATTGGTGATTACATATTTCCTTTTTGTGTGACAATTTCTAACTTGATAAATAATAATATTTTTAAAACATGACAAGAACCTTTAAGGGTTTTTATTTTCCACAGTGTCAAGGTAGAGTCATCTTTAAATTTAATTGTTTTCTAGTAAGTAGGCTTAGTGAACATTTTTAATGAGTGTGCCAGTTACACAGTGAGTGGTTTCACATGGAGCCTAGACACACAGACCCCCTCATGAAACTGCCTCTTCCACTACAGTACCAGAATGTGTGGTGACAGTCTGAAAGTAGCCATCATCCAGCATTTTATAATTGGTTAGTTTTGGACTGATGCTGAAAAAGAATGTTAGTTTTCTCTGAAGCAACATAAGATGGGAAACTTCGTTAATGTCTACTAACTATAACGTTCTGCCTTAGCTTTGTAGACACACTCATCAAAGTTCGAAACAGGCATCATAATGTGGTCCCTACGATGGCTCAAGGGATCCTTGAGTATAAAGACACCTGTACACTTGACCCAGTTACCAATCAAAACCTTCAGTATTTTTTGGACCGGTTTTATATGAACCGAATTTCTACTCGGATGCTGATGAACCAGCACAGTAAGTGGCCTTCTCAACACATGGTCTGGAGGTGTGGGTGTTGCACAGAAGCCATGCTGAGGCTGTGCCCATGACTGGGGACCCACATCCTTTCTTCATGGCAGTTCTAATCACCACTCTGGTTTTTATAACATGTCTTTGTTTTCTTTTTTTAACAGTCCTTATATTCAGTGACTCAAAGACAGGAAACCCAAGTCACATTGGAAGCATTGACCCAAGCTGTGATGTGGTGGCAGTGGTCCAAGGTAATTTCTAGACTCTGTATTTCCCTTATTGAAAATGTATAATGCATGGCTGGCTAATCTGTAATGTTGGTGATTCTGTAAAAGAATTTGTGTTCACCATGTTCTGTTCATGCTTTATGAAATCTGCCAACAGGATCCCTTGATTTTTAGCATCAGAAGTGTAAACACTCATTTATAGTATTATAAAAAATTTAAACATAAGTGGTCCATGTGCCATATTCTTATATATTGTATTTGATCTCTGAAGTGCACATATTGCTATTGGTACAACTTCAATAAAATATTGTTTTAATGAAATATTAAAAAGACACTTTTAATACACATAAGCCATTTCTCCAGTAAATAGAATTCTAGATTAAGGGTAATAAACACATTGAATATCCCTTGACAACTGTACTTGGAATAAATTTATTTCATTGTTATGAAAAATTTCTATTCCAGATGCCTTTGAGTGTGCAAAGATGCTCTGCGATCAGTATTATCTGACATCACCAGAATTAAAACTCACACAAGTGAATGGTAAGCTAGCAGCAAGATACAAGTCAACCTATGTAAAACTTAATGTTACTTTCTTTGTAAGTATAAGGATGCTTTTATTTTTTTTAGTCTCCTAAGCTTGCTTAGAATTTTACAAAAAAGTTTTGTTTTGTTTTTTAAGCAAAACCTCTCCTTAATTGCCTCAGCTGAAAAGCTTCAATTGTGTATATCACTTGCTAGCAGCAATTCAAAAGGAAGAATATTTGAACAAAGATTTCAACTAGGCGCTAATATCTTAAGTCAATGAAAGATTGCTTACTATAAAATATGTAAGATAATCTTCACACATGGTGCCCGCTACTGCAGCCCTTGGGAAGTGAAGGAGTTCAAGTCCTTCCTATATTTCAAACTCTAGGCCAGCTGAACAATATGAGATTCTGCCTCAAAAAGTAAAATAAAAAATGTCATATGAAGAATAAGCATATCTAAAGTATGGGAAATAGTTGTCAATGGAGCTATCACTCTGAAGAAGTCATTCACAGGACCAGAGAACAAAACTACTTCACAAATTGTCCTAAGAGAAATAAGATAGACACAGAATAACAGATACCGCATGAGCCCAGTCTTGTGAGGTATGTTAGTCACACAAGTGGAGACTGCAACAGTGTTTGTCAAAGCTTCAGGGGCAAGAGATAAAGGGTTGCTTCTGAATAGCTGTAAAGTTTCAGTTGTGTAAGATGAACAAATTCTTGAGATCTGACGCACAATGTAGTTAACAGTATTGTACCATACACATAGGAATTTGTCAAATGTATTTGAACTTGTGTTGAATGGTTCACCACAATTTTAAAAACATGCTGCAAAGATGTGCTACTATTTGGAAACAGAATATACTTCAAATTTTGAACTCTATGCTGTCTGGAGAGATAGGGTCTACACACATGGAAGTGATTACTTGAACAATTCAAGGGATGATTTTTATAATATCCTCTTCTATTCCAGAAGAGAACAGCTTCTCAGATCATGGCATATTTAAATTGGAGAGATCTTCTCTTTCCACTATATGTTTTCCAAGTAATGTTTATACAGTAATATTTATTAGTAACACAGATAATAGTTAAGACTAACTCACAGACTGAGGACATTGAAAGGTCAGTGAACACTAAGATAAAAGCAGGGGGTAATAATGGCAAACTAGCTCAGAGAAAACAGCACTGGGTTATACTTGCTGATAAACTGCTTGTACTGCTGAACAAAACAAAGACAGGATTGTGCCAGACCTTCCTTGTGTTTACTCATTCAGACTTTTCCCAGGCCTGGGGCATCAAAGAATACTTCTATTTTTCTTTTCAAACAGTATCATGTGGTTTTTGTTTCTGTTTTCTTTAGCCTGTTGGTGAAGCTTAAGCACATTTAGTCTCTAAGTTTAAATTTTTTGGTGATGAAAAATCATGTAATTTAATATACATTAAAATATAAAAAACAAAACTATCATCAATTTTAATGTTATAAGCATAGCTAATCTTTCTATCTTCAAATACATTTAGTTTTAACACTGAAATTGTATAGTTCAAACATATTGAAAGTAGAACCATCTATGTAACTTAACTTACCCCACCACCTCACATGCCAATGAACTACAACTCCATTTGCAGAGACATGCAAGCATTAATTTAGAATACTAGGCAGCAGTTGGAGCGGCATTTTGAAAATAAGCCAGCTTGTTGGGAGGAGAGAGCCGCTTGATTGTCCCCGGCGGCTTAACCCTGAAATAATCACACAGAAACTATATTATTTAAATCACAACTTGGCCCATTAGCTCTAGCTTCTTATTGGCTAACTCTTACATATTAATTTAACCCATTTATATTAATCTGTGTATTGCCATGTGGCTGTGACTTACCCAGTAAAGTCTGTCTTGCTCCAGCAGGGCTACATTGGCTTCTCTCTGACTCCACCTCCTTTATCCCAGCATTCCATTTACTTTTCCCCGTCTAGCTCTGTTCTACTCTATCAGGCCAAGCCAGTTTTTTAATTCATTAACCATAAAAGCAACACATAGACAGAAGTCCCTCCCACACCACCAGCTGTCTTTACTGTTTAAAAGGGAATGTTCTAAGTCACAGGGTTCAGGTGAGGAAAATGGTGGTTATCCAAATCTTGTCTAAAACTAAAACAATCAAACTCAAAAAGTCCATTTCAGCAAAAGATTTGACTCTCAATTCTGATTAGTTAAACTTTTTTCTAGGAAAGTTTCCAGGCCAACCAATTCACATCGTGTATGTTCCTTCCCATCTTCACCACATGCTCTTTGAACTCTTCAAGGTATGGTATTTCACAGAAATCTCGGCTTTGCCCTTGAGTAGTTCTCTCTTTACAGTGCTATCATTTCTCTTTAAATAAGAGCCTTTATATTTGCCTAAGAATCTTTTGGTACAAAGGATCTATATAGCCAGTGTTTGGGAAAGTCCAGAGAGACCACAGTAAACAATGTGCTTGAAAATATGCAATATGACTCATGCTATCTCAGTGGTGAAGAGTGGAGAGGGTGCTTCTGTCATTTCTCCAGATGTATAACAAAGAACTAGTTATTTATTCTTTAAAAGAGGCCATGGGGTGAATCTTGCAACCTTCATACCATAGACTCTCCAGCTATAGACTCCACCTCTAGGACCTCTAGGTAGGGCGGCCACATTCTGTATCTAAACCAGCCAATCCCATCACATGTGGATTTGCTAAAATGCAACATCCGATGCAGGTCTGGAGAGTGCCTGGGATTCTGAATTTCCAAGAACATGATGGTTATCCACAGTCCATACTTTCTATCCAGCCTGAAGGACCCTGATTCTCAGACAGTGTGTACCATAACCATATACAGGACTTGATAAAATACAGGTGGATGGAAATGTGTAGATTCTTTAGGTCCAAGAATTTACACTTGTGCACTGAAGATGTCTCTCTAAGATCATACTAATAATCTGACCTTAAATCAGAAAAAAATAAAAATCACTTGAAGTTTGTGATGGTCTTCAAGATGATTTTATAGATTGACAGGAGGAAATCTTTTCTTAAAAAGTAAAATCTGCCTCTAATACTGACATGAGACAAGAATGTACTATTTCAAAACTTAGTCTAATGTTTTGCAATGAGGTATGATTAGACTACTAACGCCTGCTCTATTTTACTTCACGCCAATGAATAGTTGATATTCATTGGAGTGAATACATATAGAGATACCAAAGGATGGTCAGAAAGGAAAATAGTCTAATAAAGTGAGCCTTTGCCTGCAGGGCGTTTCCCCATACGCTTGTTTTAGTTTATTCTGTTAAAGAACATGTGATCCATTTTCACCATTTTAGTTTATTTTTAATTGAGCTCTCTAACTCAGAGTTATTCTGCCATCACTGATGAAAGTTAAGATGATATTCAAATGCAAATAGAAATTTAATTTAGAATTATTGACTGTCCTTTTAAATAGTAACAGCCTTTTTTCCCAGCAAGTTTTATAAAAGTCAATAAATTATGTAATAGTCTTTGGTGTTTGGATATAAAATGTAATGGAAAGACAGAAAAATAGAGCACTAGGAAATGGACTATAAAAACCAATTTCTACATTTAAATTAAGCTTACAAATAAGAACTTGACAGCTAGAAGAATTGTTTTTCCATTAGACATTACTCCCAGGAGTTATATTACATGGTAAATGAAGATTTTTCATTATATATTCTACATGACACATTCATAAATGACTATATTTACAGAGATGTTTTATCATTCACTTAAGAAGTAGGAACTTTGAATTACCCTCTGCTGCTTTTGTTTTAAACATAAAACCAGTTATTTACTGTTTCTCATTGTTCCCCCATTGAATTCCTTATGGTTCTGTTGTCTTTAGAATGCCATGAGGGCCACAGTTGAGCATCAAGAAAATCGCCCTTCCCTGACACCAGTCGAGGCAACTGTCGTCTTGGGAAAAGAAGACCTTACAATCAAGGTAACCACTCCCTGCTTTTGCTTTTGGTTCTGTCTAGAGAAAACTGAAAGGGGCCTATAATAACATGGCTTTCCATTTGGGACAACTCTCAATGCCATGTGTACCGGGTGACTTTTGAAAGGACAGAAGAGCTTTTCCTGTAGCTAGGTGCCTGCAGTTGTTGAAATGGAGCTCTGACCTATTTGCTTGCCTGTTTCAGATTTCTGACCGAGGAGGCGGCGTTCCTCTGAGGATCACTGACAGGCTCTTTAGTTACATGTACTCCACTGCTCCAACACCTGTGATGGACAATTCACGGAATGCCCCTTTGGTAAGACCAGCGATACAGCAGAAGCCATCTCAGTCACCTAGTTCTAAATGTAGGGTGAGAATTGTAAGAAAGTATTTAGGCAAGTTAATCAACTTCAGTTAAAGAGGCTTTCAGGAGTATGAGAAATATGAAAAGCAAGCTAACTTTAGAGTGAAGATCTAAGAACCTCTGGTTGGGAGAAAGTATTTACTTAGGTGCTTAAACATGAGGATGAGAGTGGCTACTAGCTTCTTTCCACATCTGGTACTTCAGTGGTCATGTCTACTTCTTCATTAACAATTGATCTTCTGTCTCCAGGCTGGTTTCGGTTATGGCTTGCCAATTTCTCGTCTCTATGCCAAGTATTTTCAAGGCGATCTGAATCTCTACTCTATGTCAGGCTATGGGACAGACGCCATCATCTACTTAAAGGTATGCTTTGAACTCAGTAGAAAACCAACTTTTTTTTAATTCATGGCTTTGTTTACTTCTCTGAGTTCCTCTGTGAACTCCTTAAACTGAGTTAATCTAAATAATGACAGTTATTAAAGTTTCTGTTTTGGTTTTGCTGTGTGCACACTTAAAATGCAGCTTACTCAAGAGTAAGCTCAGCCATGCAACCTGCTTCAAGGGTTGACCCAGACGGAAGTGAAGCGTCAGAGTGACAGCACACTGATGTGAACCTTTTTCAAACAACTTCTCTTGACGTCTGTGAGGGTAGCTAGAATTCGGTTTTACTCAGCCTTGTGGGTAACACGTGCTAAGATGTTTCAGACTGAAACAATAAAAATCAAGACCTCTGTAACCTTAAGATGACCCTGTTTAAAACCCGGAAAACAATTGCTGATGAGTTGTCAGTGGGGTGCCAGGCATTTTCTGTTTGAATTTGAAAACCGGGTATATGTTTTTCTATCCCAGATAAAGCCTAAAGTTGCTTGTTCAGATCACCAGCCCAATTCTGTTTATCGCTTGCCAATGATTTCAACTAAAAATTTATTTACAGATGGTAAGAACTATAGAATCAAGCTTATAGGCTTCTGTTTTGTTCATGGGAATTAAATGCTGAAGGGTCCTTTGACCGTCTGAAATAGTTACTGTATTTATTTATTTATTAAATAGGCAAAAGTGTTCAAGCCATAGGGAAAGAACTCTTTAATAGACGGACAGTATCTTCTTAGGTCTCTATCAGAGATACACGGGTTTCTCACTGGAACGAATCACTTTTCTCTTCAACTCCGTTATATCAGAGGAACCCAAAAGTCATGTGGAAATAAAGATGATAGTTTTTCAGTCTTATTTTGTAAAATACCTAGAACACCATAGTTTTGTTATATTTTTACTACAAAGTCGATTAAATGAGAATGTTTGGATATTAAATAGCACCTCTGAATGTCTTTTCAATAATGAGGTGCAGCCATGCATAATTTCCCTAATTAGATATTTTGTCGACTCCTCCCAGGCTTTATCTTCTGAGTCTGTAGAAAAACTGCCTGTCTTTAACAAGTCGGCCTTCAAACACTATCAGATGAGCTCCGAAGCCGATGACTGGTGCATCCCAAGCAAGGAACCGAAAAGCCTGGCGAAGGAAAAGGTGGCAGCGTGAAGAGGGGCGTGTGGACACGTTATGGGATCAAAGTGGGTTTAGGCAGTGCTGCTTCATGAGTGTGTGTGGACTCTTGTTTCCGCGAAACAAAACCAGCCAAGCCAAAAACAAGAACGAGGACAGGCACTGATCAACTAGAGCTTGATCTGGGAGAAGTCAGGGCCTGACTCCAGCAGACAGCAAGTGACCTGCTCCTCGTTTGGCAATGCAGAATGGCTCATGATTATTGCAACTACTGAGTTATATTTCTTTCTCAGCAAGTACAGGATTTGTGGTTCGCAATTTCAGCTGGTGGATGTTCTAGAGTTCTCGTTGCCTTCCAAATATATTTGTGTTTAGTGAAGATCACTTATTAAGACACTGGTGTTCTCCTGCCCCACAGAGATTAGAGTGTCACTAGAAATGTGCATTTATAGGTATTGATGGGTTCTACAAAGGACAGGATGGAAGACGCCAAAGCGCTTTATCTAACTTGAAAGCCTGGGCAGCGGGACCTATATGCAAACTCAGATGAAAGTCTCTTTGGCAAGACAACTCTAGTATCATGCAGCCTTTCTTGTTTGGGCTGCAGTCCATTAGCCAGTGTTCTCGGCTAGTGCCTAGTCTTGAGTGAATTGTTAAATACACACTGTACTCAAGAGGTTGGGTTAGAAAGAGAGATAAATTGCCAACGTGCAAAAATTGCATGTGGGAAAACCCATGTTAGGAAAGAAATCACATCCTACGAGCTTAACTGGGAAAGAATGGATGTTCTCTAACTGGAAGTGGTGAAGAATCTGAAAGCATCTATTTTCCAGGCTTAAAAACATGTGAATTTTATATTTTAATTATATTCTCTACACTCCAACATTAACGTATCTGTTCACAATTTCCTAATTTGCTTGAGAGTGTTAAAATTCAAAGCCTTCTTGGAGGTTTGGTTTTTTTGTTTTGTTTGTTTGTTTTGTTTTGTTTTGTTTTAATGGAGTAGGCTGGAAGTAAAACAGCTCCAGGCCAGGGCAATGGCATTTGTGAATCATGGAGACTTTGAGAGCTAGCAAGTAAAAGCTGTCATGTGCATGGTGCTCAGGAGGATGAAGGTAAAATTGGCAGGTGGGGATGATCTGCCTTATCCATGCAGGTCACCCTTAGAAAAGAAAGAAAAAGATGAAGTAGGGAAGGAATGAAGAGAGGGAAGGAAGGAAACAGAGGCAGACATTTCCTATTGGTCCCACCAGCTCCTCCAAAGAATCCTGTGTTTTATCCCGGGTAGGGAGGAAAATAAATTGGTGTCTTTGAAAACACTTTAGATTCTTTAAGTGGGTCTCATCTTACAGGAGGAGGGACTTTGTGAGATAATAAATACATTTGTGTCAAATTAACTTTGAAACTTTTTCTACATTGTAAACTACCAGTCCTGTGTAAGGGAGTCTGAAATCCGCATTGAATTCCGTGCTGACCTAGTGCTGATGTGCTGTTGTCTTTGGCAGCAGAAGTCGCAACTATTTGTTTTGGATTTCACATTTTATCTTTAAAAGTCCTGGTCAGTGACTTGGATGGCAGGACTTTGATTTCAGCATTGACTGACCATACAAAACTGTTAGCGTTTAGCTTGCCTGTTGTGTTGTTGTTGCTGTTTTCCTAAATGAAATTTCAGCTATATGTTTGTTTATATAAACACCTGTGTTTACCAAAGATCTAAGGCATTAGGTTCAATAACCCAAACACTGTGAGCTATATTTGAGATAGTAAAAAAAATCTTTAGAATCTCAGCAGCGTCAGCTATGTAAACTAAATGGAAACAGTCTTCCCTGTTATTTTTGAACCCATGGGAGACTTTAGGCTGCAGTGGCTTCAGGCCCACTTAACTTATTAATGTGTGGATTACATTTTTGTCTTTAGGTTATGTGAAGAAAAATGTGATAATTTTATAATAAATATTTTTATTATAATAGTGATGTGGTCTTATAATATTCTTTTCTTAAATAATCTCAAAGTATCATACATGATTTCAACCAAAGGAATTTGTCACTTTATATTCATATATAACTCATATTTACGCTTAGTATGGTATTTGCATACACACCATGAAATATCAAAATAATAACCTGCATAATTTAAATTCCTGAATAACCTTGGGTTAAGAATCTGCATGATAATAATGTAGAAATATGATACAAATTACTAAAATAGGGCCAGCAATTCAGTTTGGTGGGTAGAGGTAACTTACACCAAGCCCTGGATCTGATTTTTGCCTCTGTAACCCACACAATTTAGAAAGAGGGAGCAGAATCCCCCAAGCTGTCATCCAACCTTCACATGTGCACTACTACATGTGCACACCATGAAAACATGTGCACCGCCAACACAGAAACAAAAGGTAATAATGAAAAGAAAAAGAATTCCTAACTTAGATCATCTTTGCTGTTGGGAGCCTTCTTTAACTAATTCAATACTCCTATGCCTTTACAAGCAACTTTGCTTCCACCATAGTGCTTTTACATGGTGTATTAGTTCTTTTTCCATCACTGTGATAAAAAACACAATGATCAAGGAAATGTAGATGGAAAGGTTTATTTGGAGTTTCCAGTTCCAACGGGGTAGGAGTCCATCACGGTCATGGTAGGCAGCATGGTGGCAGTCAGGCACTCGAGGCTCTGCAGCAGTAGCTGAGAGCTAACTTCCAACCCACAAACAGGGAACAGAGAATTCAAAGGAATTGCTGGGAGACTTTTGAAGCCCAGTTCCATGATACATCTCCTCCAACAAGGCCATACCTCCTAATCGTTGCCAAACAGTTCTTCCCAACTGTGGACCAAGTTCTCAAACATAAAAACTTATGTGGGACTCTTCTCATTCAAGCTGCCACATTCTACTCACTGGATTGTGGCCAAATTATAATGAACAGTAGAGTCAGTTCACTTCTAAAGTCCCCATAGTCTTTCACAGTCTCAACACAGTGTGAAATTCCAAAATCTCTTCTGAGACTCAAGGCAATCTCTTAATCACAATCCCTTGTAAAATCTAAAACCAAATCTCATACTCCTAACATACAGTGGCACCAGATGTACATTACCAATCCAAAAGGGATGAATGGTGGCATAGTGAGGAAATACTGGACCAAAGAGAGATCGAAACCCAACAGGTCAGATTTCAAGTCCTGGGGCACGTCCAAAGTCAAAGGGCATAAAAGACTTAACCCTTCTGGTTTTGTCGATTCCAGCACACTTCTTTCCCTTGGGTTGGTTCACCTCTGCATCTGCAGCTCTCTTTGACAGAAGTCTCACGGCTCTAGCATCTCTCAACACAATCGAGTCTTCACTTTTACAGCTCCATACAACAGCCTTTCCAGGCCTTCGTACAGAGACTCTCCTGCTGCACACCTGGCCTTAGTGACTCTCCTTAACCGTTGAGGAAGAATCTACAACCTATCTGCTGATTTATCTTCCATCACTCTAAAGCCAGAACCACATGAACTATACCACCAAATTTTCAGCAGCCTTTGCTGCTGAAGCATAAAATTCCTTAGGTCTTTCCCTTTTCTAAGGCAGAAGCTTAGTCGCCCTGAAGGTACCCCTCTTTTAATTCCAGCGGGAATCCGGCCTCTTCGAAATCTCCTTATCTTTTTCAGGAGAAGCCTTGGCACCAATACTAAATTTTCTGGTGCTTATCTCTCTTCAAAATGTATACTTTGTACTTCTTGGTGCCTTACTTGCTCTTTTTCATTTTACACCGCTATGATTATGTTCACTAATAACCTCAGAACAAAGTCAGTCTCAGGTTGCCTTGAAACCTCCTCCACCAAAGAAATTTAGTCCATTGTATTTTACCTTGTCCTCAGGAAAGTTCTTTAGATGAAATCAGATATCAGCCACATTCTTTGTCAAAATACCATAAGAATGGGTTTCTAGGTGAGTTGGTACCTCTGAAAACTTCTGAGCTGGACCTCAGCAGTCCACACTGCTCTCAGCGCTCATGTTTTCCAAGCTCCTGTAGAACCACTCATTAAGCTCTGTTTATAAGGTTCAATTGCTTCTCTAGTCTGAACTCCCCAAGTCTTCTATACTATTCCAGAAACCAGCAAGGTCAGGTTTGTCACAGCAATAACCCATTTTCTGTTACTAACTTTTGTACTTTTTTTTTTTTTTTTGCTGTGATAAAGCACAAGCACACAAGTTACAGATGGCAGGGTTTATTCGGGGCTTAATTTCCAGAGATGGTCTTTTACTATCAGGGAGCATGGCAGCAGGCAAGGTATTCATGGCTGTGAAGCAGC
Organism: Bramus lutescens; assembly: GCA_001685075.1. Lineage (NCBI taxonomy): Eukaryota > Metazoa > Chordata > Mammalia > Rodentia > Cricetidae > Bramus > Bramus lutescens. Next base: position 26,052 of record LOEQ01006308.1, on the reverse strand, counting down.
AGTTGAGAACTCACATTCCAATCCACAACCAGAAAACAGAAAGTGCTCTGGGGATGGCAGAAGGTTTTCAGTGCTTCAAAGCCCACCACTGTGACACACCTCCTCCAACAAGGTCACGCCTCCTAATCCTTCCCAAAGGGTTTGATCAATTGGGGATCAAGTATTTAAACACATGAACTTATGGGGCAGGGACATTCTCATTAAAACCACAATACAGGGCAAGTTTCTGCAAATTGGAAACAGGAAAGGAAAAGGAGAAAGATAAAACTGAGTAATGAGATTAGTGAAATGGGTTAACCATAACTAAATTTTGAAGTCTTATAAAATTTAATTATATTTAAAACAAAAATACCATCAAATTAAAAAATCCCGCACAAGGGCTCTTTAGTACCTCTTCCCCTGATTTCATTTTCCTTCTGTCTAGTTGAAGAACCCAGTACTTTCTAAAGGAAATATGCATCTCTCTCTCTCTTCTTTTCTCTCTCTCTAGTCTCTTCCCCGCCTCTCTCATACACAATATACACACACATACACACACACAGAAGGGGAAGGTGCTTAGCTGTACAGTTTCCTTGGTCCAAGCTGCTTGACAAGTAGAAAACATAATATAAATCCTCAAAACTTTCACCCATGTGTCATCGTGTATGTGCACAGGAATGTATCCATGTTCATGCATTTGTGCAAATAGGTATCCATGTGTGTGTGTATGTGTGTATGGAAGGCATAGGTGAACCTTCAGTGCTGTACCTCAGGAGTTACTCACCTCACATATTCTGAGACAGTGCTATGGTTACAGGTACATACCACCATGCCTGGCTACTGACATGGGCTTTGTCACATGGAACTCAGATCCTCTGCTTGTGCAAGAAATACTTCTCATTGTCCTATCTCCCCCACCCAAAATGTCTATCATTTTTGCTCAAGTCAGTGTGTGTTCCCACAGGATTCTATTGTCTCAGATCAAAGCAGAAGCCACATATTTTTGTAGATTACCTCTAGACTGTTTTACCCACACTTCAAACTTGGTTATAAATAGTAAGCTCATTTGATCTCAGCTACTGCAACTTAGCCAAACAGAGATCATTGGCCAGAAGCAAGTCATGAACTGTGACAATTCCTTTGATCTTCTTCACTTTGAAGGGTTCCATTTCATTTGAATATGGGCCCACACTGAAAAGTATGTGGCTGCATCTGAACACTTTCATCTGGCCTGAGGGTGGAAGAGGGGAGGAAATTTTATTCTTCCACTGGAACCTATGTAAGAAGTCAACGAATTTCCACAACATTTAAAGTGATGTATTCTGATCTCCATCACCCTTTCAGCCTTGTTGCTCTCCTTAATTTACACTGTTTATTTTTATCACTTACAGCCAGTATTTGGGCACTTTAGTGAAATGCATAAATGAACACATTCTTTGACTTCTGGTCCTGGGATATATTCTTGCCATTAGAACAGTCTGTATCAAATAACTGTACATGCCTTATATAATATTTATACTTTGAGTTATAGTCAAGAAGTTCTGCAGCGTTTCAGAGACTCCAGAATTTACTTCAAAACTAGGTAATTTACAACTGGATTTCCTTGATATTACCTCTATTGATCACCTTTAGCCTTTGGGAATTACCACATATTTCACAAGAACATAACGAAAGGGATAGGTAATTTCTGAGGCAATTTATTGAACATGTGGTCTAGTTTTTAAGATTTTATGTGTATTCTTTCTTGCCCACTTGAGCTTCAATGACAACCTATTATTACCTACATATCACTGCTTCCTGTTCTCTAATGACAACCTGTTATGTACCAACTTATCACTGCTTCCTGTTCAATGTGAGAGGAGATTTTAGTTATTTTCCAAATGTAAACTAACATTAAAATCTACTCAAAACAGTAATATCAATAGTATTGATAATATATCAAATCTATTAAATGATGCAAAAATGATATGAACATACATAACGGCAAACCCAGTAACAATAGAGTTCATCAACAAATGTAAGATATCATTTTCATTTTACTGCTACCATTTAATATAGTGGTGGTAACACCAGGGAGATATCAAATGACTTGGCAAAGCTAGGAATTATTTATTGGCATATTGTCTTCCATAAATGTAAATGAATGTTTTAGTATCTAAGCTTGTTTATTTAAAGTAATTCCAGAGATTTCATCTATTTCACAAATCTGTGCCTTTCTGATTAGTTTCTGGCCCCCAGATATACTTTGACATTTGGAAGAATTGCACTTCATTGAGTGTTTTCCTTTCAAATTTTTTCCCAAGCATAATAACTTTTTTTGGATTAAAATTTGAGGAAGAGACTTTAAATTCAAAACTTATGGAATCTATATTTCTTGTTAATTGCTTACAGATAAACTCTTCTACACTCTCTCACTAACTTACATGTTAATTTCCTTAAACTGCCTTCTCACACTATCACCTCAAGTACAAGACTCTTCAGCAATTTTCCAGTATTCAACACTATTTGTGGTTCTCTACAATTCAGCCTAACAGATCAATCTTGCAATTTCTATTTGTTCAGTATTCTGTCTTCTGGACATTCAACACATGCATTTCCTACAGCCTCAAACCCCATCCTCTCTTCTCTCTTATCTTAATGCTACTCAAACTCCTAGACTCATCCTAAACCCCAACCCCATGAATTGGGCATCCCAGCCATCCTCTAAATTCTCAAATGATCATTCCATTTAGTACTTATCACATAATCCCAAATGTTATCGGTTAAATGTTTCAGGTAGATACTCAATAAATATCTAATTGGAGTCCTCCTTGGTTGCTGCCCATGCTATTAATTAAGGCAGAGTCTTTTTTTTTTNAAGCTCACCAATATGGATAGTCAGGCAAACCAAACTGCTATGGTCTGAGCACTAGAGTTACAGAAAGGCCTCCAAGCCTTTTCTGCATTAATGTGAGATCAAGGGATGCGAACTCTACTCCTCATGCTTGTAGGGTGATAGCTTTAACCACTGAGCAATGTTTCTAGACTATATATATATATATATAGGCTCATGCATGAGACACCATGCTATGGAGGGGGTCAGAAGAATTTGGGAACTTGGTCTCTTCTTCTACCTTGGGTTCTAAGTATCCAGATCTTGAGGCTCCTGCAGCCAGTGCTCTTATCCAACATGCCCTTATTTTAAGATTTTTTAGTGACTTTATGTTTCATGAATCTTAGAAAGAATCTATTTACTTTCCTTTGGTTTGCGGCTATAATATACATGCACAAATTACTTGAGTCTTCTATTACATGGTCAACACTAGGCTTTTGGTTTCAAGGAGCTTAGAATCCCACTGAAAACTTTAAAAGTAAAGAAAATGAATAAGCTTATGTAGTGTTAAATAGTGACCACAAGTTTTAACAGCAATTTAAATAAATAATACAGGAGATGCAATAATCCATAATATGTTCAGGAAATTATACTAACATTAATTAATATGAAAATTCTCAAAAGGAAAGTGATTTTAGGTTAGTGTGTCTTGCAGAGAGAGGTCATTTCTGTGGTGAGACAGAGGAACCATTGAAGAAAGTATCTGGGGATGTTGCAAAGGAGTATGGGATCTCATGTAGAGATATTCTGAATGTGTGGGTGTGGTTTCCAAAGTACCAACCAATAAGGCACTCACTAAGACAGTAAAAGTATAAAAAACAAAATAGAAACATTGACTAATATCTCAACATTATGTATTTTACAGTTTATTTTCAAAATATAGTGCAGTGACCATAACAGTATAGTAAAACTAAGATTTAGCTTAATATTTAAGTAATCTTTAATGTGCTGATTGGTGGATGAAAACAATAGATCTCACCCACATGTCATATCTGTGAGCCATGTAGCCTTTGAGGACCAGCTGCCTTGATTTCATACCAGCTCTGATGCCTCCCACCAAAGGACAACACTCTCTGCCTCAGTTTTCTGGTCTGTGAAATTTAGATTCTGCTATAATCTCTTTCTCACAGAATTTCTGTGAAAATTAAAGTGTTAACACAAATAAAACATGTTATTAGTATTTAGTAATACAACATTTTATATAGACATCATCCATTTTAGCAAAAACATTGATTACTTGGTAAATCATTTAAATTCATCAATCTTGTATTAAATTTCTAAATAATAATAATAAATTTCTAAATAACAATAAATTTCTAAATAATATACTTTATTAAGTATAGTCCTTCAGATTTGAAATCATGAAATGTTAGCTTGTTATGTGCCAATGACAGCAACAGATCTGCTCAATGTTGACCTGGTGCCCAATTGTAACCCTTCGATTACATCTCTATGTGACCTAAGGGGGCTGAAAATATGGGAATCATAACCAAACTTTGACCTTTTTCAAAATGCATCCAGCCAAAAGCTAAGTGATTGTCGGTGTCATGTGTCATTCAACCAGACTTGTCAACACTCTTAGGAACACGATGCTACACTTCCATGACTACAGAGAAGCCGGGCAGCTTGCTGCACACTGTAGATAAACAGAAAAAGCCTAACACAGCACCTTGCCCCCGGCACACATTCAGTGACTGTTTGCTGAAAGGCTAAAAACAGGCTTATGCCATTAGAGTAGCAGTTCGGCTTCAGTTGTTCCCTGGGCAGCCTTTTCTCCTTCTGAATATCAGTTTAATCTTGTGAAAGCGGGCCTCCAAATGATAACAAAGCATGGTTTTCCAAAGCCTGTGGAAACAGTACCCAGTTTTGTTGGAAAGCAGACAGTATTGTTTTAATTTGTGTTCTTAGAATCTGTCACAGTGGTTCTTTGTATGCAGTTTGCATTTTGTGTGGTCATGTCTTATTCTCATTTTTATATAGCCCAGATACTTCCAGTTAGAATCTCTTTTCATCATGAATTAATTTAAGTGAGTTTATTTTAAGGACTGAATTTGTAGAAACAATTTCTTAATTTGAGACAATGTCATTGATTTGGATGTTGCAACTATATTTTTCAGTGACCATAAATGTTGATTTCATGCATTAGACTTAAAATTAGTTCCACTAGATTTTATTTCTTTCCAAACCCTTTTTAAGTTAAATAGTAGGTATCTGAACAATCAACAATAAGTAGCCACACAATCTATTGAACTTGTATCTCTGAGTATTTAATATTAATTCATTTATCATCACAAACCTTTGCTGTGGGATAATCTTTTTGTACATTGTCAAGATGTGTCATTGTGATTGTTTTAATAAAAAGCTGAATTGCCAATAGCTAGGCAGGAGAGAATAGGTAGGACTTCCCGGCAAAAAGAGGAAATCATAGGGATAAATCTAGGTGCACAATGGATTTGCCAGCAAGACCCAGGGGAAACAGGATGTGCAGTATGGAGATGGGGTAACAAGTCTCTTGGCAGAACATAGATCAATAAATATGGGTTAATGTGTGTTATAGGAGCTAATTGGAAACAAGCGTAAGCTAAAGGCCAAGTTTCATAATTGATAATAAGTCTCCATGTCATTACTTGCAAATTGGAGTCCTGACAAGAAAGTACTACTACAATTTATACTTTATTATATACTTATATATTTATTATTATTATATTCTTTATTATATTAACTCCCTTAAATAAATTGATTCCTTTTATCCTTACAGTGACTGTAGTATCACCCTCTTCGTGTTATGGATAGGAAAACTACAGGTATCAGATTAGGTGCAGCTAGCACTAAGAGCAAAGCCCTTGTTCTGTATAAATAGTCCCTTACAGAAAGTACCTGACACAGGACCAAGTTAGACTGGTATCCAAGGTCAGCCCATAAATGGCCTGTGGACGAGAAGAATATTAACACTTCTTCAGCATCACTAAACTGATTCCATCAGCTGCAAGTCCCTGGAGTTCTTCAGATATTCCAGGAAGTTCCTATCAATGTGAGCCATTGAAAGCCTAAGATTCTTAGACCAGTCCTCATATCTACTGAATGGCACCCAGCCATTTTTCAGGCCTGAAGCAATCTGCTTATTATTCAACAAGCAATCACCAAAGATATCTTTAGGCCACATCCTGCCAGCCACTGAGGAAGCCACAATAAATTACAAAGATTCTCATGCTGTGAGACCTTATATTCTACTTTTGAACATAAACATCAACATTTTAAATATTGATGCTTTAAGCTCTATCTTCATCTATATTACCCCAAGATTGGAAAAAAAATTTCTAAGACAGGGACCAACTGTTTGTACTTAGCTACACCAATGGCTGCAATGGTTTCCTTCCCCCTGATTTTTCTCCATTCTACAGTGATGCAGCCAATGGATAGGACCTTACACATGCTAGACTGATGATGTAGATGAAGAACCCCAGGAGTGTATAAGAGTTCAGAGGGAAGAGAGATAGTCATCACAGTAATTCTATGCCAAAAAGGAGAGAGAATCTTTATGCTCCCTAATGTACACGGCTTGCCATTTGAGAGAGAATAGGCATATAAATTAATGTCTGCAGGTTAGATGCAAGCACAGAGCCTCTGAGGTTACAACTGCTGGAGTGTCTTCCCACCTAGGGACTCTTGAAACACGCCTTTTGGGAGGCCAGTTTCTTGCTATCTATTTCATGATCTTTTAAGTTACCAATCTGTCTTTTAGCCAAGATTCTGTAAAATCATACTTAAAATACTGTGAAACAGCCTATCTTTTGCCTTTCCTCCCAGCCTTTGCTCTTGTCCATCAAGAGAAAGCACATCTGCTCCGGGACAGGACCAACCCAACTTTGTGCACATTCTGTCTTTAAAATCAACCAATGTGGATGTACATGGGAGGAGTAGGTGAAAATAGTGGGGGGGGGCCTTTCCCTGTGTGTCATGGGCTCACTAGCTGGAGTCAGACTAACTAAAGGCAAATTAACAATACATAGTGGAATTTCTTAACATGCGCACACACATCCACAGTGACAACTCAATCAGTAATCGCTTAGAACTTGAGCTTCCATAGTGTCTGTGAAAATAATGTTGAGAAATAATATGAAATTGTAAAGGAAATAAAGGAAAGAAGGGAGGGAGGTGGGAGAGAGGGAAGGAAGGAAGGAAGGAAGGAAGGAAGGAAGGAAGGAAGGAAGGAAGAAGGAAGGTATAAAGCAACAAAAAAGAGGTTGGCCTTCCTAGAATACCAAACTATAGCAAGGGAAACCTAAGAGGAACTAACAGAGTAAAGCTTGGATGTGCTGATCCACTTCATTTTCATGGACTATCTATCTTCATTGTAGTTATAGAACTTCTAGATAGAGAGTATATGATGGTCTACTCTTTTAGAAAGTTTCTATTTATAGTCAATGAAAGGTCTAGGAGAGTTTTTTCTTCATATAAAATATCTTTGAGGTCAAGATAATCTTTATATCAAAGTGGCACATTTGAGAATGACATTCATTTGATCTCTTGTGTTTCCCTAAGTATGGAATACTCTGATTGCCTGAAGGTAAATCCTGCGATGACAGGAGTGAGACTGGCAATAGTTAGCCCAGTTCAAACCAGATCCATTCTTAACACTTCAGGACTGGGTACAACCGGTTTTATTTATTTTCATTTGCTATTTCAGCAACTTTTGAAAAAAAATGTAAAGACTGTTCTTAACCCCCTCTCCCCCGTGGGTATCTAGTTTGCTGATACCCACGTTCAAGCAAGGAAATCAAAGGTAGTCAGTCATCTGTGACTGTAGAGGTGCCTATCAAGCAAGATGAAATTAAATAGGCCATGGAGTTCAGACTTTTGTGAAGACATGAACTGAGACACAGAATCCACCGAACACAAGTAGCTCACTATTTACAAGTAGAACTGTTAACATGTTAAGTGTCTACTACATGGTAAGTGCAACGTTAGACTTGGGGATGATAGTGATGGAAGCAGCTAGAGCTATCCTTCTGTGGTACTCAGCAGTTGTAAGCAAGGACATAAATCAAGAAAAGACAAGTAGTCATGCCATGACCAGGCAGTGGATACAAATTGCCTTTATTCCAGAAGTGTGACCCATGAAAGGGCAAAGTTAATAAGTAGGACTTCATTAAAGTAATGGCATGGACTAAGTCATGGAAAGGCAGGGGGTGTAGGGGGCTGGCTCAGTCAGTACTGTGCTTGTAGAGCAGAAATGAGGGCGAGTTTATACTCCAGCAATGACTTAAAAGCCAGGTGTGGCAACACATGCCTATAACGCCCAGCATTGGAGATATAGAAACAGCAGGATCCTTGAGGCTCACTGGTTAGCCAGTCTAGATGAGTACAATGGCTCCAGGTTCAGCTAAAAACTCAAGGGCAGGCTCCATGCCCAGATGCCAACACAAAACAATCACATTTTTGGAGGATCTTTGTCTCATAAAACTTTGTCATGGCTTTCTTTCTTTTTCTCCCCTTGCAAAGGAGGTCCTTTGCAAAGGTTTGTGTGTGTGTGTGTGACACACACACACACACACACACACACACACACTATGTGTGTGTATACATATATAGATGGGTTGTGCATATATATCAGGGTTTCCAATTTTGTGTTTTTAAGGGATTTCTGTGTGGAAACATGTGTCTCTGTGTCTATATGTGTTTCTTGTGCTTTTTCTTTGGCACTTTTTCTTCTGTTTGGTTGGTTGGTGGGTTTTTCCTATTCTAGGTTATTTGGTCTTGTTTTTTTTCTTATTTTATTACTTTTTTAAAGGTACCTCTTTATTTCTAAGAAGAGAGGGGAAGATAGGGATGGGGTGAGAAGTAGAGAGACTCTGAGAGGAGTTGGGGAAGAGGACCCCACAATCATAACAAATTGTATGCTGTAAATGCAGACTGCTCATTTGTTTCCCAGCAGCTCAGATCTAAATAATAACACAGAAACTGTATTAGTTAAAATACTGTTTGGCCAATGGCTTAGGCATATTTCTAACTAACTCTCACATCTTAAATTAACTCATTTCTATTAATCTGTGTATTGTCATGAGGCTGGGGCCTACCTAGGACCTAGGTAAGGTTCTGGCTGGTGGCTTCATCTTTCTCCTTCGGCAGCTACATGATGTCTCCCTGGCTCCACCTACTTTCTCTCCATATCGCTGTTCGAATTTCCCACCTGGCTTTACTGTACTAAGTCATTGGCCAAAACAGCTTCTTTAATAACCATGGTTAATAAAGCATATTCATAGCATACATCAGTATTTCCTTTTCTTTAACATGTTTCTGTGTTCCTGAAAATACTTTTTCTTACATGTTCTGATTATAGCTTCCCTTCCCTGTATTCTTCCCAGTTCCCTCCACCTCCCCTTCTATCCAGATCCATTCCCTTTATGGCTTTCATTAGAAAAAAAAGCAAGCTCCTAAGGGATAATATATAATATAAAACAACATAATATAATAAGATTAAAAAACTAACACAGCAGATTTGGACAAATCAAACTAACAAGGAAAGAGTCCAAGAAAATGCCCAAGAATCAGATACCCACTGAGTCACATCCATGAATCCCATTAAAAACACTAAACTGGAAGCATAATATCTATTCAGAGGACCCGTACAGAGCCTGTTCATACTGCTTCTATGGGCAAAGAACAGAAGGGAAGGGATGGAGTAATGAACATGATCAAGATACATGATGTAAGAGATGCATAGAATATATCAAAAGAAAGGAAAAAAGATCTGTGCTGGAGTTTTGATGAGAATGCATTGAGTCTATAAATGAGTCTATAATGGTAGGATGACCATTTTCACTGTACTAATACTGCCGATCCATGACCATGGAGTTCGTTCCCTCTTCTAATACCTTCTTTAAATTCTTTCTTCAGTGTCTTAAAGATTTTATCATGCAAGTCTTTCACTTGCTTGGTTATAATTACTCCAAGATATGTTATATTACTTAAGGCCATTGAGAAATGTGTAATTCCTCTGATTTACTTTTCAGTGGATTTGTCATTTGTATACAGAAGGGCTACTAAATTTTTGTGAGTTCATTTTGTATCCAGTTACTTTGCTGAAAATGTTTATCATTGGAAAAGTTCCCTGGTGACACTTTTTTGAGTCATTTGTGTATAGCATCATATCATCTAGAAGTAAAGATATTTTTACTTCTGCCTTTACAACATACACTACCATTATTGAGGGAGGAGTAATTATAATCACAGTATATTGCATGAAAAAAATCTATCTTCAATAAAAGAAAAATGGAAAAAATACTAAGACAAAAGAGACACATGAAGGCACTTAAGGTGTGTCTCTGGCCTCCATATATACACACATACACACAAGTGTACACACACATGTTTAAGAAATGAGAAGAAAAGACGGCCACATATCTGTATTAAATTGTTGAGAAGTCAACATAACATGCACAGTGAAAACTAAAATCAACTCTGAGAGAAAATAAAAATGATGTAACTGCAGGGAGAGACAAATCTGTCTACAAAACAGGAGCTTACAGATCTAAACCTCATTATTTTTCAGAAGTCAATTCTGTGAACTTCAAGATGTTGTTTAGCTTCATTGCAATCCTAATCAAAATCTCAGTAGGCTTTTTCGCTGGTAATTGGCCAACTCATTCTATAGGGTTCTGTATGTGATTGAGCTAGAAGAACCAAAATAAACTTGAGAGAGGAAGATGAAAAGGAAAGATGTGTCTGTCTTCAACACTTATAATGAAGTTATAGTAACGTGGAGTCATGACAGAGAGAAAAAAATCAATTGGTGAGAATGGAGAGTTCAAAATAAACCCAGATGTATATGGACAATTGATTTTCGACAAAGGTGCCAAAGAAATCCAGTGGAGGAAAGATAGCTTTTGGAAAATGAGTTAGCATGATTGGACATCCACATACAAAAGGGTGAACTTCGATCACATCAATATAGAAATTAGGTAAGAACCTAAACTAAACCCAGATAATAAAACTTCTGGAAGAAAAACTTTATGTCCTTAAGTTGGGGGAGATTTCTTAAACATGTCTGTTGTTCATAAACATGGGGCCAGATGAAAATTGCAAACTTCTCTTTAAAAACAACTTTTTTGTTTGTTTGTTTGTTTTTGCAACAGAGTTTCTCTGTAACTTTGGAGCCTGTCTTGGAACTCTCCCTGTAGACCAGTCTGGCCTTGAACTCACAAAGATCTGCCTGCCTCTGCCTCCTGAGTGCTGGGATTAAAGGCATTTGCCACCACTGCCTGGCTGAAAAACAACTTTTAAATATAAGAATGTTGATCATAAGATGGCAGAACTATTTGTATATTATATACCTGGTAAAGGATTTATAGGAATCATAAAGGAGAAATCAAACCATCCAATAAAGAAGTTAGGCAAATTTTTGGTTCATCACTTCTTCACTGGAGACATATGGATAGAAAGTGCTCCCATGGAATTCATTCAAAAGCATCAATCACAGGGGATTACTAATTAAGTGTATGACATTCCACTTCTTTTAGTTACAGGGGATTACCAATTAAGTATACAGCATTCCACTGCTTTTAGAATAAGGAAGCATTTTAAATGTGAGTCTGTCACTTTCTAGGTTGGAAACAGAACAGCAGAAACTCAGATACTATTAGTGGGAAAGCACAAACACTTAGACAAAAAGCATTAGGCAATTTTTTTGAAAATTAAATATACATCTAGTGTAAGTCCCAACTTTCCCCAACATCCGAAGGAAGAAAAGAAGATAAATCTACCCGAAGACTGTAAGTGAAATGCTGCTTAGCCATAGGGACCACTTGAAGGTTAGCATTGCGTTTTCTCCTCTTGTTGGCCCACGTAAAGGATGACTGCAGTGGCTGCTGGTAAGCCTGGTGACCTCGTTCTCCCCAGGTGAAGACAACTGGGGACTTTTGGCGATTCAGATTCCTCGTGTGTGAGCTTATGTAGACTGTGGGCTGCAGCAGTCTTCAGGGGGAAGAAGAGCAGAGCAGTGGAAAGGAATCTCTGTTCACAAAGCCCCACCACATGCCTGAGGATTCTCATAGATGTAGGGGAGAAAACAGTGATGCAGCTTCTACACTAAGAAAAAACGAAACAAGACCATCCATCCCATGAATGACCCATCCCAAGAATGACATTTAGACAAGTACTCGGCTGCATCATCCCAAATAAGGAATGGGGATAAGAAAGTGGGATGGCTGTGCTGGACAGAGTCAGGGGATTCTTAGGCAGAAACAGAATCTGCAGCAGCTTTTAAAGAAATGTAGATTCCCAAGAGAGAAAGAGACCACCCAAAAGAATAGAGCATGGTAAGTGAAGTTCTGGGGTATCCATGTGAGCATGGCTACATATTTATGTGGGACCCCACACATGTTGGTCTTACTGGGGATAGAGGAAGGTGGTCAGCCCATGATAAAGTTTAGTGCAGGGAAGGGTAAGCTAAGGTGTAAGGTACGAGGGGTGAGGATGACCAACGGCCTAGAAGCACATAGGAATGCCCTGATACATGATAAGGGGCCAGTATTGATTAATACCAGGAAGCCAAATGATCCAAGGAGTGTTTTAGAAAGACTAGAAATACATGTATGTGCAGGGTAGCCTTAAGAGGCAGTTTTCCAGCTCTCTGAAAGCAAGTTGAAAGCCATTTTTTAATGCCTGTCCAGCTAAATTGGAGTTCTGATAACATAACATTCTCCTTTCCTCTCAAATGAACTCTAATGTGATCAATAAGTAGTTGCAGCATGCCTTTCCACTCTCTTGAAGAAGAGTGTTGAAGAATTGTTCTGCTGTTTTAATCCGATGAACACAGTATTTCTAAACTTCTATATGGAAACCAGGTACCACTTATTTTCAGCTGATGGACTAAAAAATCATTGCCATTTTTGTGACTTAAGTTTTAGCATGGAGAAATTGAGGAGGGTTCATTTCCTAAGAAGCCAAAGCAGTGAGAGTTGAAAACCAAAACCTTTAAAATTAGAGGAAGCTGTGGTATTTGATAAAGATAATGGAATGACTTGAAAGCTTCCCAGCAGACATGGGCTTGTCTCAGGGTTATCTGGCCATGTAGTTTTGATCCCTAACAGAGCAGATACATGAGTGAATATGTCATCACTATAAAAGTGTTCTGTTCCCAAGCTTCTAACCTGCAATAAACACATAGTTTTGAGCCATGATGTCAAAGAGTGCCACAAAAATAATTGTTTTATTTTAGGTGGTATAGCAAGGTCACCTATTGAAAAATGGAATTGATTTCTCTAAAGCATTTTGCACTAAGTCTGTGGTGCTCTAATTTTAGTTTAGGTGAGTCTCTACCATGCGATATACAAAAGAGGTTAAGGTCTAGGGAATGTTGGGTTATTAATTCGGGTTTTATTGTTTTTACCTTAATTGACAAATAATCAAAAAATATCTTCAATATGGAGATATATATATATATATATTCATGGAAAGAGCATTTAAAAACTATCCTCTCTGCAGTCTTTAGGCATACAATACATCACTACAGACAGTTTCTGGATGGGATGGGAGATCTCCAGAGCTTCTCCTATCCAAAAGAAATCACTCCGCAAACCTCTATCCCCTGCCTTGTCCTGGCCCTGAGAGCTCAGCATTCCATTGGTTGCTGCTAAGCTCATCATTTTCGATTCCACATCTGCTGTGCAGTCACGTGACTTCTGTGCTATCTACTCTTGGCTTTTACCACTTTTCACGGAGTGGTTTGCCCATATTGTTGTGAAGCGAAGCATAGAACTGTTGTCTTTTTAATAGCTGAACGCTACTCTGTAGTGTACCCACATCACATTTTTCTCCAGAAAGTTTGTCAGTAAGTTCTGCAGGTTGGCTTTGTGAGTAAGGTATGGGCAAGCACATACATCTCTTTAACACACCGACTTCCATTTCATTTGATTACATAGCTAGAAAAAGAATTGCTGGATTACATGGTAATTCTGTGTTCAGTCTCTGGAGAAGCCTCTATATTACTTTCCATAATGATTTTTCTAATTTATATTTTTAGCATCTGTGTTTATACAAGAGTTCACTTTTGTCTATACCCTGACAGAATTTGTTGTGTTGTTGATTTTGATAAAAGACTTTTTTATTTTCTTTTTTCTTAGTCTTTCAAGGCAGGGTTTCTATGTGTAACTTTTGGCTGTTCTGATGAGGCCATTAATTCAAACATTACTGTTGGGGGAGGAAGGATGCCATCTACATTGTAAACATAAACGTCCCTTAAGGGCGGAGGATGCTTTAAATGTTTAAATGGATTCCCACATGTCTTTTATGTATTAACTAGTGCGTTGTGAATGTATCATCTAACTCTCTAGTGACACCTCCCCCCACCCAGCTCCTGAGAAGCAAAGGCCAGACCTCATCACTGTCATCAGGGCAGCAACACTCACCCCCAATGACCAAGCCAAATCCCACCAGTAAGGTGTGGGAAAAGTAAGGAAAGCCACGCCTGGTGAAGAGAACAAACGGGAGAAGCCAGAGACGCAAGAGGCCAGCGGAGAGAAGGCTCACCATGGGGATAATCAGAACCGTTCCCCCTTTGCTCCGCCAGCGACTGGAGCGCAGTCATGTGTCATCTCCCTTCTTTCTCACCCTCCTCTCCACATCACTGTTGAATCTTCCCTCTTGGGGGCCACGCAAGTGCACATATCCCTAGGATGACTTCAGGATCCTTTCCCGGGAGTATAGACTAAGACAGCACTTTGGCATAGGTCATTCCTTCCTCATCAGACTCTCCCTCCTGTCTAATCCATAACCAGCTTCTCCCAGAGTGGCCCTCTCTGTAGCAGCCCAGTTTCACTAACCGTTCACCAGATCACCACAGGCATGCTTTGGTTTCTTGGATAATTTTGTAGCTCTAATCACTTACCGTTTTCTTAAATTATTTTGCACAGAAATGAGTTCTCCCCTTCCTCAAGGTGGCAAAACTAGATTTGTTGTTAATACTTTGAATTTAATCCCCTCTCTGTGTAGGCACAGGAGTCAATTGGAGGTTGAAAGACAACCAAAGTTCAAGAGTCCATTCTCACCTTCCTGTTGAAGCAAGGTTGTTTTTATGTTTGTTGTTTGACTGTGTTCTCCAGCTACCTGGCCTCCAGCCTTCTGGGTGATTTTCTTGTCTCTGCTTCCACCCTTGCCCTACAAACTGTGACAATGGTGCTGCATGACACCACAATGGGCTTTTTCTGAGAATTCCAGGAAACAAATTTGGGTTGTCAAGTTTGCACAGCCCTCAGAGTCACCTTCCCGACTCTCGTTTTATTCTTGTGCTGTTTTGCTTTTATTTGTTTAAGAAATATTTTAACAGTTGTTCTTCATCTGGGGCTCTAAAATAAGATTGCTCAGTGTGTGTCAGAGGTCAAGACCAAGTTCATCCTCTGAGCTGAGCCTTGGCTCGACCAGCATTTCTCCCAAGACCATGCTGCCTTCCTGGGGCTTCACCCCCTCCTCCTTAGTGCTGGCTCACAGTTGCAAAGATCCTTCTCCTTATATGAAGATTTCTTTCCACCACCCCTATTTCAAAAAGAAAAAACAAGGCATGGGGGTGGGGAGCTTGTTTTGAGTAATGTTCATACCTATTTGGCTGACATATGGCTTACACCACATTATTAATGACAAAATGATAGAGGTGTAGCTATTCTTCCAAAATATCTAATAAATATTTTCCTTAGAGTAAAGTTGACTTTACTCTTAAAATTAATTGAATGACCATAGCAGTTAATGGAGGAAAATTTCCTGTGCAAAATGAGTTTAGTGATTGCAACCGCAATTTCCAGCAGCCTGGGACTCAGTATTCATGCCATTGACTTTTAATTACTTAAAAGCCATAGTGTTGTTTGTTTCTTTGTTTGTTTTTCCTTCAGTCTAAGACCGTTATTTCAATATTTTAAGACTTTGTGATCTGAGTTACTGACAGAATTATTGCTAAGTGGTCACACTTCTTGAAGGACCCAGAGAGTTCAACCCAACATAAAAAAATGAAACCCTGGGATGCCTTCTACCAGCCCATATCCCACAGTGCAAACCCACCCACATCCAGTTCTGTACTCTCTAAATATGTTAAGTAGATCTTTCCTGAAAGAGAGCTACAGAGAAAGAGGATACAGCCTCAGCACAAGGCTCCTTCCCAATTTGGTCAGGTTGCCAGTGAAGTCAGCCTCATTTAGATATAGGCACCCCTTATCTGCCTGGTTGATTCTTTTTGTTTATTTGAACAAAGGGTTGTTTCATAGGCCAGGCTTCATGCCCAGCATCTAGCCAGCTGACTGCTGAGCCTTAAGTAATAACAGCTCTAGCTGCCAATAAAATCACTGTAGCCTGTAACAAAGATACAAGATTCACCAAGGCCGTTCTACGTTATCACACACACACAAAAAGACATTACTGTAAATAGAAGGTTCAGATTTCAATGTTAGGATTTAGGCTTTCCCTGTTCTTGTGTGTAAAATATGAAGTTTTTCTGGTACTTGCAGGGTTTATTCCCCAAACTCTCAGCTGGTGGCTAAAAGGCAGTATCATTTCTGCACTTAGTTTATTCCCAGGTTAATACTAAGATCTAAGCATTTAGTTCATTTCTGCAATATAAGGGTTGATTTTCTTCACTTTATATAAGATTTACTTTGCATCTTTATTCTTATTGCTTGTTCTCATGGTAATAAAAACCAGAATGAGCTTGACATAGTTTTGAAATTTGTATTCAATGCTGGATGTTCAAACATTGTATATGTGAAATATATTGAATATTTAATCATAGTGATTTTTAAAAAGCTTTACATTATAAATGCCATACTTTTAACCAAAACTATGAGTATTAACACCAACATAGAGATGTTATAAAATATATTTGAAAATACCAGTATTGTCCTGTTGCTAAAACAATATAATCATGATTATAAAAATGCCACACAGCTGGCCCACAGAGTATACTGAGTGTAGAATGAATGATCTCCTGACTCTCTCAGGCCCCCGCTTCTCCCCAGTGATTTCCTTCCCAGCAGCACCGTGGCTCCTCCATTCGGGTGTATGCCTGACCTGACAGCTTTGGAAAGGCATGGCAGCTGTTTCTTGAGCATTGGCATTGTTCCTGGCACTGTGCCATACTCTTGGCACAGCCCTCATTTAATTGTCATAGATTCAGAACTGTCTTCGTCCAAGTCCCCATTCTACATGTGAGAACGTGAATGTTCAAACAGTAGCTCATGAAACTTTACACATGGGAGCTGGGGAGATGCCTCTGTGGCTGGTGTGCCATCAGAACAAGCGTGAGGGCATGGGTTTGAACCCCAGAACCTACTCAAATTTTAGACACAGTGACAGATCTGTAATCCCAGTACACCTACAGCAAGAAGGGTAAAGGCAGGAGACTTCCCCAAAACAAATGTGTCCTTGTCCTGGTGTCCACAGTGGTAGACAGCACAAGAGAGGTCCTGATCTCAAAGACGGCGAGAGGTTGGGGCACAGCTGAGGTTGTCCTCTGGCATACACATGCTTGCCCTGGCAAGAGCACACTCCACTCACTCATGCTCATAAAAGCATGACTAGGGGGCATCCCCCACAAACGAATCAAAGAGAGACACTCTGGGTCTCCAGCCGCAAGCCCAGGGTCTTCTTGCTTCTATTTCACTACCTGTCTGGTCTCCTTGTGGTGTTCTAAGTCTGCAGTAATTGATCTGCCTGCACTCTTACATGAGATATGCTATTTTAATAACTTGGTTGTTCCTCTTTTTTTAATAACAAATGGCACTTTTTCTTAACCAGGCAGGAAGCAACATTAGATGAACTGCGCAGTCCCCTCTGTCCCTCAAGAACAGGGAAACCCACAAAAATGTCAAAGGAAGTAAATATCTAGAGCAGAGGGGGTGGGCACGCAGCAAACACTGAAAAGAAACATGCTCCTTCGCGAGGTGAGATGAAAATTTAGAGACGGTGAACATGCTTTCCCCCAACGCAAAACTACAAAAAGAATATTTTTGTTTCTACTCATTTATTCTCTTCGGGTATATAGAAATAGCATCCACCACTGTGGAGCCTTGAGTGTTGGTTGAACTCTTTCCAACCTTGTGCAATTTATTGAACTCTGTGCCCTCTGTGGACTTCAGACCTGGTGGGTTTTTATTTGGCTCCAAGCCCAGCTTTGACAAACTCCATAGAATCTTTCCTTCCAAGGAGTTTCTGTCGTCTCCAGCGGATCCCAGCTCCCTTGCCTTTGGGGTTGTAATGATATAACAGGTTCTGAACCAGTATGAATTTCTACCACGTACACTGGGCTCAGTGGTAAGGACAGGAAGCCTCTCTCACTGCTCCCCACCATCCCTTCATCTTCTCTGCGGAGGTCAGGGACAGAAGACTCACAGAAGGGAAGGCAGTGTTTTGCTTACCAGTGGCCATCATGATTTCTGCCCTTGGCCAGATGGGCTTCCAAGTGCGGCATCCCTTGGGAGACACCTGGTCATTCACCGGCTCTTCACTGTGTGGCCACCCAGCACAGGAAGCTGATCCCCGTGGGCCTCTCACACTCTCCCTTAGGTCCCATTTTGACATATTCCAGCCTGCAGATGCTTGCTGCTGGGTCTCTTCTCTTGGTGACCTCAGTGAGGGTGTGCTTCCAAGGTTACACTTCAAGTTTAGTACTCTCCATGACATTCGCTCACCTTACACAAGACTCTTGTGCCATTTTTCAGAGCTGCCTTCTTCAGCTCTTCATTTTCTAAACTCCAAGTTTTCTTTTTAAATTTCTTTGCTCAAGTAGGCAAAAGAAAAAAAAAGGAGTTTGTCAGATCCATTGCACAAGTAGTCATCCAACTGAAAAATTAGATTCCAGGCTCAACTTCTTACACACAAATCTTATCTCTACCAATCTCTGTTTATCTTCCTCTTGGAACTTGTCATTGGCTTGTTCTTTGAAGGAGCAGAAGAAAAGACACACAACTCCGCAGCTGTGATTTGCAGCTCAACAGTCCCTTGAAGATCAGTGTCCAGAGAATGAGACGTGGAGGGGCAGAAGGGACAGGCCTCTTAGTGAAGCCCTCTTGTACTGTGCTCTCCATTTCTGGTCACTAATTTTGGAACTAAGCTGTCAAATCTTAAGCAATAGGAAAGATCTCCACACACAATGACCTATTCAGCCTTAGAAAGGGAAACTGGGGACTGGCACCCTGGCCCAGCAGGTAAACGTTGACAAGTCTTGACAACCTGAGTTCAATCCGGCATAGTAGATGAAGAGAACCTATTAACGTTGTCCTCTGACCCCCACACATGTTGTGTCACATAGGCACTCACACATACTTATACACACACACATACATATGTATATATATATATATATACAATTATTGTAATAAAAACTTTAAAAACTTTTGGTATTTGTGTTGCATAGAACATTTGCTAAGTAAAGTAAGCCAGGCACAGAAAGACAGCTGCCCCTATCCTCACACTCACATATGGTCTATCCTCACACTCACATATGGTCTATCCTCACACTCATGTATGGTCTATCCTCACACTCACATTTGGTCTATCCTCACACTCACATATGGTCTATCCTCACACTCATGTATGGTCTATCCTCACACTCACATATGGTCTATCCTCACACTCACATATGGTCTCTAGAACGATGGCACCGAAAGAGGAGAGTTGCATGTTTTGAGGATATTTTCTCATTTACTCATCCAACATAACTACATATAACCATCTCACTTTATAGATGACATGAACTAAAGCATAGAGAAGGTCAACAAACTGCCAAAGCCACAGTGAATGAGTTCAGACACCATTCGAGGGCAGGGGAATTCCACAATCTTACATCGTATTTGGTATGTGGCAGAGCTCAATAAATATCTATCAGATAAACCAACACAGAAAGTAATAGCTCAAGTTCATGCTTAGGAATGGTAAACTGGGGTTTAAACTCATTGCCTTTGAATGGATGATGAAATCCTCACACTAATGCTGATGATTATATTCCCATCCAGTTATGCCTGTCAGCGCAGCAGCTAATTTATTTCCCCATGTTAGAATCTGGCCGTGTGATGGCTCCATCCCACACATGTTAAAGCCATCAGCAGTCCCAAGCCCAGTGTGAGTGAATCCTGCCTGGACTTGACATTTTGCAGTTTTCCCTGGAGGAAACCTTTGTATTCGTCAAGGTCATTCTCTCTTAAACGTTTCCATTTTCACTTACTTGGTAAACATTAAGTATATTTATGACAGTTTTCATGTTATAATTTTCATAGATTTTTTGCAAAAACAGTTTGTCTTACTTAGGAACCAAACACACAGAGTATGCCTGAGCCTATGGATGGATAGATGGATGGATGGGTGGATGATAAATTGTTGGATGGATTGCTGGATGTATGGACAGACAAATATGAATGAAATGAATTTTTAATTTCAGGTGGTTGACACTATACAGATAGATCTTTGTTAATGCTAGTTTCAAAACTAATCACGTGACTAGGACATAGAAACTTAATTTAATAACTTTGAAAAAAAAAGCCTTGCCTTATATACGCCTCAGGAGTGTCTCTTTGCCAATATTTCTTTTAAAAGTAAAAGAAAAATGGTGCTGCTTCTTGCCTGCACTATTATGAGATCATCAGCATGGATAAATTCGGGTTTGGGGTTGGATAAAGGTGATGCTACGAGAAACTACACAGGAGAGGGGTGGAGACTTGTGCAGGCCTGAAGACAAAAGCCCAGTTTCCCCTCAACTTGGATGGTACTAACTGAATTCCAAGTATCCTTCTCCTTCTTTGCCCCAGCTACAACAAAGAGGTAATGGGGGCTGTGGCTGCTCAGATTTTCCATTTCCAATCTGTGGCAAGGGTGGGGTGGGGGAACAGGAGATCAATGGCTGGTCCCTCTTGGCTACATCCCAAAGCTCCACAGTTTGAGTTCCTGAGACACAAACTAATTGAAAGTAGCAAGACCCTATTGACATGTTGCCCTAGATAGCAAGACTGTAATTGTCCAGAGGGATAGCAGCCTCCAGTAATAATTCTGAAGTGAACCAATGATTGAGAAGTGTAGAAGAGCAGTGGGCGCAGCTGGTGTGGAAGGCCAGAGGAGAAAAGAGGGACATGGCAGCCCAGCACCACACAGTATCCCTGTCTGAGCAGAAAGCAGCCAGGACATTTGTTCTTGGCATTGATCAATCTCTCTCACAAGTTTCTGGCTGCTTCCCAGACAGAACAACATGTTCCATGCTGGGAACTAAGGGACTTAAAAAACATGTTTACCTGTGCAGTCACCAACCAAAGTTGCTCCTTGTCACAAACGGCCTCTCTGGGGTGTCGGGAGGAGGGTTCTAGCTTCAGACCTGTTCTGTGAGTCCCACCCATCACTCTGTCCAAGGCACATTACTGGTATGATCGTGACACTCATATAACTAGGGCAGAAATAATTTTTAAGGAGCCTAAATGTTCCTGTAAATTGTGGTTCAGAAATACTCCCTTGTTAAGAGTAAATATAGATATGGGCTCAGCTAACCTCCTTTACCATCAGAGAGGCAGCTTTAGAAACTTGCACCTGTTTCCCCAGTGAGCTCCTCTGGCTGGGCATGATTACTCACCCTGTGGGAGCTAAGATAACACAGATCAACACCAGCCTGCCAATGCCAGCATGCAGGCACTGACTCAGCCTCTCAATCTCCCTTATCTGGAAGGTGAAATCCCAGTAGAGGAGGGATTAATCAACCAGCCCGAGGGGACCGTGCTGAGCCTCATAGGCTTTCCAGTAAATAGACAAGGGGTCACTGGAATTGCTGTCTACCCAGGCCCTCTGGAAAAAACAACCTATGCTCACTTGTTGGGATTCTAACAAGAAACAGCAGCCAAAGTATGGTAGTATCTTAGGGAGAGACCAGATTTCCTCAGCACACACCGGTTCTTGTGAACAAGATGGGCCATAAAAAGTGGAACCATCAACCGAGCAATCCTCAAAGCTGACCATGTCTCCACCGCCTGGTATATGTAGCACATTGTCCAAAGGGCCCTCATGAACATTACTCTCGGGATTTTGCCCCGTGGCAACTGACTAGTCTTTCTGTACCGCCTCTCCCAACATGCCATTTTCTCCCAAGTGTCATAGCACTACTGGATCTATTTTCCATCCTGATCCATCAACCCCTCAAATTTAACAAAACCAAGTTCCTTCTGGCATGAGACATAGTGGAATGTGGATCAACACAAAACACAAACTTACATTCTTTGGTAGTAATTGAGTTTGTATTCTGTCCAGACCTCTAATTAGCTGTGTGATATTGGGGAGTTGCATGACTTCTCTGTGTTACAACTTAACTGTCTAGACAATGAAAATTGTAGTATTTTTTGTAAGGCTGGGGTGAGAATAAGCCAATCAAACTGTATGTTTAGCATTATTGTGTCTTTTGCATTTAAAACTAAAAGAATGAAGTAACAGATGTAATAGTGATTCCAGTACTTAACTCATCAAACTACTAATAAATAAAAGCACAAAGCATAAAACACAGGATTTGAGAATTCCAGGTGCAATAAGCCCCTTTGGCATTATGACTTAATTATCATGATAAAGTTATAGAACTTTCCAGTTCTCACTTTTCCAAAGGTGAAATGACTGACAACTGCTGTATGGTAGCTGTGCCAACAGTGTTCAGCTGAGGAGAGGTGACAGGACATTCCCTAGGCAATGAAAGCTACAAGCAACATACTGGCTAAGAAGGGCCTAACGGCGGTAGGAGGAAGAACTTCTCTGTTCTGATTTTCATTCCAATGAGGCCCCCAACCTGTGTGAGTCCCATAGAAGTGAATCTGTTCTACCTTGTTTAAAGGTCAGAGAGTTCAGACCTATTCTTGCTTCTTTAAGGTTGTATGACAGGATGTTTGACCTAAGCTGTGGCTACAGGATGTTTTGCCTAGACAAAAGGATATTTTAACCTAGGGTATGGTTACTTGATGTTCTGAGACATGAGGAGGTAATTATATTTACTTGTTCTTTGTATCATGGAAAAGAAGTCTTTTTCTTCCTCCCTTTTGGGTCTGAGTATATAAGAACCTTAACTAATAAACTCAGGGCAGGTCACAGTCTTCACCGGATGCCCTCCCAATTCTACCTGTTCTCTCTAATCCATTTCTTTCTTAATCCTCAATCCTCCCTCCAAGTAGGAGAACAAGTTGGACAGGACCCTTGTAATTCCTTTAGCCACCCCTAAGGCTGCACTTCCCGGCTCGGAGGCCAGCATACATTT
>LOEQ01006307.1:55806-76672 GCA_001685075.1 Bramus lutescens | reverse complement strand
GGGGGAGGGAGTGGGCATGGTTTGTCTCTTAAAGAGACAGAACAACCATTACAACTACTAAATATACTATCCACATTAAGTATGAGAATTGCTATCTTGGGTGACAAAATCAAGAAATTGGCATGAGCATCAGTGTAAAAATTAGCTATCACAATTTTGATTCTGGCTGACGGGAATTTAGTGCTGCCAGTTGAACAGTACAAGGGCAGAAATATAGGCCATTTATCTTAGACTCGGGTTTTAATTAGCATCTCAGAAAGGGGGAAATGTCCCTGAAGTCATGGGAGTGTGAGGGGTCTTAGAATCCTGAAGAGCAGGAGAGCACACCCTAGTCCCG
The DNA here is from genome assembly GCA_001685075.1 of Bramus lutescens. Taxonomy (NCBI): domain Eukaryota; kingdom Metazoa; phylum Chordata; class Mammalia; order Rodentia; family Cricetidae; genus Bramus; species Bramus lutescens. Next base: position 76,335 of record LOEQ01006307.1, on the reverse strand, counting down.
ACTCTAGGAGAAAATTCCTTAAATTCTCTACGTTATCAGCTTTTCATTCCAGAAACATGGAGAAGGAAATGCTTCTCATTACTATTGTTATCTCTTATGGGGAGTCTTGGCTCCAGCCAGAGTGCTTCTCAAATGTTCATTTGTTTTCAGCCACTATGATATTAAAGGAGGAAGTGTGCTCAAAATTAAAGTTTTATACAATGGGAATGTTTTCTGTAATGAGGAAGATTTACTGCACTTCAAGCAGCTAACTGGACTGGAACTTGGGACATCTAATATTAATATCAATTTTAATATTAATAATTATAATAGCAGATATGAATTGAATGCTGAACTTTGAAGTTAATCATATAGTTTAATAAGTGATTAACTTTATTCAAAATCAGAGAAAGAAGACAGAGTGCAATGCTTTAGTCCCCAACTATGTTTTTTGTTTAAAAATGGGAAATAGTTCTTTGCATACAGTTGCAATCTTCTTACTTTCACCATACATTAGTAATGGCAGGTGCTTCAAGAAAGTTAAAAGAAATAAAGGACTTTCAGCAAAAATAAAACAATTGCAAAAATAGCATTTTTTTTCTTAACTTTTAAATAAAAGGCATCGTGCAATATGACCTCTTTTATGAAGACTTTACATTTTAGAGATAACCCCTTTGGTATCTGAATAATGATTACCTGAAAGTCGCATAATTCGTGAAATAGTGTCCTATCAATGGGCATTTAATTAGTTTCTCAATTCAAGTTACTGAAAAACTGCTTCTGTGAATAATTAGGTGCATAGTCATATGCATGTGCTCATTTGCATTGTCTCTCAGATAAATTTCCAGAGATAGAATGTCTGGACCAAAAGTCATGAGAGCTTAGCACACTGATCAACAATGCCATTCATAAGAGTTTGCACATGTTCACAGACTCTCAATCAGTTCATCTCACCACTGAAACTTTCATTTCTTTAAGTAAAGAGTACATGAATCACAATTTTTGCTGTTGTCAAGGTAATAGATATAAAATAGTAAGTCTGGATCGCTCTGTCTTCCATGTGAGCACTGTTTTTTTCCTGGGTTGAAGAGCCTTTTGTGTGAAATCTTTTTCATTGCCCTTTAGAGTGAAGATTCTTCTCACTCTACAAAGTAGACTGAAGATGTTGTCCTTAACTTCTTTGTACTTAGTAATGAAAAGAATTCAATTTTTATTAACTATCTTTCTAGATTCCTAGTAATTAAAATTCTAAGGTAGTGACCTTTAAGAATTACGTTTTGTTATTTTATCAGCCTGGTGGCTTCCATTCTACATCCTCAAAAGGTCTGAAGTTTCACAACTGAGTAAGATGTTCACCTAAACACTACCTTCTTGCAACTATCTATGATAACATTATTTTTATTGCTTTTTTCTTTCTAATTTAACTTTTTATTGATTCTTTGTGGCTTTCACATCATGCGTTTCTATCCCATTTGTCTCCCCATACCTTCCCATCTGCCCTCTTCTCTTGTAACCTTCCCCTGAAGATAAAGCAAAATAAAATTCTCATTGTGGAAGCTGCAGTGTGACTCAATGAGTCACACAGTGTACCCTTTAGTCCATACACATTTTTACTTGCAAGTGTTCATTGCAAAGAATCATCGGTTTGGTTGAAGACCTCTGGTTTCTGCTACACTATCAATACTGGGCCCTCATTGGGACTCCTCTGAGATCTCTTGTTGTTATAATACGTCATGGATATCTTGAAACCTTGGGTCTACAGGACTGACTCCTTTACATGCTCCAGCAGATCATAGATGAGGTGAATGCTGGGGTAAGGTAACTCATACCCCTGCTTCTGTGTCTAGGTGCTTGCTGGGTTGGTCAGTGTGTCAGCTCTCCCTCATCCTCAACACCAGGGTGAGCTGAAGACAGCATCACCTGGTCTAGTTCATGCTACACAGTAAGCGGCAAGAGGTGGGGCCAGTACTCTGCTCTCATGCCCTTGGGCAGCTCACCCACCTACACCACTAGGGCCAGCTTTATTGTGCTGCCCAGGTGAGGTGCAGGTGCCACTCTCCCAAGTGCTGCTGATGGTAAGGGGTGGGGTCAGCTCTCTCCCTTGGCACAGGTGGTAAGGGGCCAGGGAGGGAAGGCATATTGCCCTTGCCACCACATGGCAGACAAGGTGTGCAGGGCCAGCACCACCCCCAATGACCTCATTGCAGGCTCACCCGTGCCCCCACCAGTAGGGTCAGCACTATTGTGCTGCCCAGGGGATGTGTGCCATCTACTGTACCAAGTACTGCCAGAGAGGGGCAAGGCCAGGTCACCAGTTTTCATGATCTCAGGTCTAGCTCTCCAACTTACCATGGCCGATGAGAGGCAGGGGCAGATCTCCCACACTCACCTTTTTGGAGTGGTTAATCTGTGCCCCTGTTAATGGGTTCATTTTCAGTGCTGTCCAGGGGAGGTGCAGGGCTTTCTCTCTCTAATGCTGCAGTTAGTGAGGGGCTGGATTAACCCTCCAGTCTGTTGTGTGTGTCTCAGGACAACAGGGAAGATGGTCTCTTTTCCCTCACCCATACCACCACATATCAGATGAGCGGGAGAGGACCAGTTCTCCCACTCTCGCTCCCTCAGGGACAGCTTGCCCACACCCCTGCCAACAGTGTCAGCAATGCCATGCTATTCAGGCAAGGCACAGGACCTGCTCTCTGGAGTGCTACAGAAGGTGAGAGGCAGAACCAGTTCTCCCTAGTGTTACAGCTATGAGGGGCAGGCCCAAATCTGTGCAACCCTATCCTCTGCCTTCAGTGGTAACAGGAGCCAAGAACATCAACACAGACTATGGCTGTGGCAGGGCCACGGGCCCAGACATGACTCTTGGAAGTAGACCAAGCCCAAACAACACCATGGCCCTGGATGTCAAACAGACCATCCACCACAGCTTACTCCTCAGCATCTTCATCTCTCTGGATCTACCTCTGTCCACGGGACATGAACCATTCTGTATCTCTGTCTTTTCATCCCCCACCACATATTTGCCCAGCATAATAGTGGCTAACCAGTGTTTCCTCAAGGCAGGCTCCTGCTTTCTCCTTCTGGCCTCAGGGGAAGAGAGCTCTGGCCAGGCATGGAGAGCTCTATGTCTTGCTCAGTTGTACCCGACAGTTCTATTTTAAAGTTAACCTATGAATGTGGAGATGGTGCCAGCAGTTATGCGCTGGCCTCAAAAGCACAATGACCTGAGTTGGATCCCCAGAACTGATGTGAAAATGCTTGGCTCAGTGGAACCCACTTGCAAGGGCAGCACTGGGGATCTGGTAACAGAAGGATCGCCTGGAGAACACTAGATCAGTCTGTCAGTCTGCCCTAATTGCCCAGCTGTAGGCTCATGAAGAAAGCTATCTTAAGAGAACAATATTTCTGAGGAACATACATGCAATTGTTTTCTGGCTACCTCGCACACATGCACAGTCATATCCACACATGTACACCCCACATAAACAAGCTCATACATAAAGTGCACACAATACATTCACACAAGCATAAAATAAATAAATGAGGGTGTAAATTTGACCTCAAAGTACTCAGTATTGTCTTTCTCTGCTTCAATTCCAACCACAGAAATCCATCATCTATTCTATTTATTTGCAGTTTAATAATTCTATAATATATGTATTTACTTATTATATTCTGTCTTTCCTACCACACAATATTTGAAAGGAGTGCAGCTGTTTTGTCTGATTCACAACTATACTTCCAGTACATAAGTACCTGACATATGGTAGGCATTCAGCAAACACTTGTTGAATGAAAAATAAAATAATTCTAATACATTAATAGTGTTATTATTTTTATATTTAAATCTTTAATTTCTTCTACTTTAAAAAAAGATTTATTTTATTCTTAATTTTGTGTATATGTGTGTGTGAGAGAGAGGGAGTGTATGTGTTCCCTGGATTTACAGTGGTTCTGAGCCACCAAACATGGGAGCTGGAATGTGAGCTTGGAACCTCTGCAGGAACAATAAAAGTTCTTAATGCTGACAAATTTTTCAGCCCCTCTTGTAATTTTATAACAGTCTGAAATAAGAATTGCTGATCCAATTCTAGAACTCTAGATGTTTCACTGTTTGTTCTAATCGTCTGAATTCTCCCTTTTCACAACTAATTTAAGAATGACATCTTTGAACAGAATTTTATGTATTTCAAAACTCCATTTGATATAGTCCTAATTTATTATGATTTAGTCCTCAGATCAATCTGAGTAAGTACTCTCATTTTGATTCTACAGATGGGAAATCTGATTGACTCACATGCTAGGAAGCAACAGAATCATCAGAAATTTATACCAAGAATTTCAATCCACTATCTAATCTCTGGTGCTACCATGGAAGCTGCCATAACGTGGTTAAGACAGGTTATGGCTCCTGTGTATTGCCGTTTTCAGAAGCACACTGTGGACTGCTTCACATTGCAGATCAATATAAATGCAGAGACATGGAGGTTGACTCAGGTACATGCTGGAGAATCTCAGAAAGCACCACTGTTTCTTCCTTAAGAGAACAAGATAACTTATGTCTAGTTCTTAGGGGCCAGAATAACCCATCTGGAAACTAAATTTTGTCTAATCATGATGGAAAGACAAGTTTTTGGGGAAAAAAATTCTACAAATTCAAATATTCTCGGTCAAACCACTTCAGGTAAAAGTTCTTTCAGCTTTAAGGCTTTTAGCCAAGAAGAAAAGGGCATCCTCATGTAATTACTGCTCATGTAATGAACACGTTTCTGGGATGAATTGCTCACATCAGTAACAGTAATTACATTCATTGAGAAAAGGCAATGTAGCTCATGGGATTTACATGAAGTGCACTCTTATATCCTACTTAAAAATACTAAAGATAGTGATTCCCCTGGAACATAACGGAATTAAGACACTGATGGGGTAGGAAAGGTGCTGCGATGGCTAACTTGATAAGCCCATTGAACTAGAACACGGGATATTTGAAGGGTAAATAAAAAAGGACTTCTTAGACTACAGAAACATGAGAATTGTGACAGGTGGATTTAGTAAATGCCAACACCACCAATACTGGTGAGCATCTGTTAAACCATTAAATGCTCAACTATAGCAAACCTGAAGAAATGATGGCTCTGTTTTCTATTGAACTGGAATATTGATATTGCCCAGTTCCAGAACTTTGGCTACCTCACACTCTGGCTTTCAAATTCATGCTGCTGCTTACCCTATGGACAAGTCTTAGTCCTTTCTGTTCAAACTGTAGATACACAGATTTTGTTCTTGAGCATCTGACTTTCAAAACACCAATTTGGCCTCCGTAGCCATATGAGCCATTCCTTCCTTGAAAAAAGTCTCTCTGTATTCCCACTTATGACTTGCACACCCTGTTTCTTTGGAGAATGTGATCTAAAACACATGCCTTAGGTGCAGCAACTTCAGAAATCTACACAGTTCTCAACTGACATCTCAGAGGGGTCAGTGCATTGTGTCTTTATCTATGCATCTCTGTGGCTGTCCTAGCTTGGAAACCCACACACTTTGTGGTCTGATATATTTGGTACCATATGACATGTGTTTCTCCTTATTATCCAATTGGCCTTACATTAGTAATATATAGATGTAGTGTTATCTTTGCTGCAGGTTGTTTAGGATATTCTAGACCATTCAGCTTCATCTGAGCTTGCACAAAATGCATGTAATAAATAATTGTTTCCAACACTACTGGCATGCATTATTCACTTAAATGGGGGTCTGCAAGCAGAATGTTACAAATTGGTTAATGGTGACATAGACCTGCTGTGACCCTGAAGATGGTGTGGTATGCATGGCTCTCAGAGGCAGTAAACATGCCTCCACCATGTTAGACTGGGAAGAGCCAACAGGCAGAGCTGTGGAGTTGGTCCTAGCCATGAGCACTTAGCATTTAAAAAATTCTCCTGGTCAAAAAATAATTATAGATAAGCATGCAATAAAAACAAATTTAGATGGAAAAGACTTCTAAATGTTGGATAAATGTTCATAGGCTTGAGAGAGAGAGAGAGGAAAAAGAGTATAGACAGTTATAACATAAAATAGTACAGATAATTATAGGTTAAATGAGCAAAATTAATAAAATAAATATTAAACTTGTAGAAAAAGCAATGGAGTAAGAAAAATAAGCCATGAAAAGATGGAAAATGTACAGAAAATCTGGATTATGCATATTATTGTATTGTCTTTGAATTTTTTGACTGTGAATGAGCTAAGTAAAGACAGACATTTGATTCTGGGGACTGCTAAGCTAAACAAACATGTTTATTTTAAAAGTATCTTGACTTCAAAATTTGGGTCTAAGGATATGTTGTTTTGGAAAAGAGGTTCTGCCTTTGTTTCCATAGAAGATGAGAACCTGTGGGTTTCTTTCAGACTAATATAATTTGATGGACCAAGACCACCCAAAAAGTCTCTGTGAATACCCAAAAATACTTCACCCAAAAAAAAGCAGGAAGCAGTTTGAAAAGAACTATGCCCAAATTCCCAAATGTTGTTGATAAATGTTTGTTTTCATTTAAAGGAGGATATGATATAGAGATGAATACTTTGCATTGATATGGATCTTGGTCTATTGATACAAATTTAAAGTCAATTTTGTTATATGTATTTCTGATCTTGTTTAAGATATTATGTTTGTATAATTCATTTTAAAATGTAATGTATAATTGAAAAATACAGGTTAAGCTTGTGGTCATGTTAATTAAGTTTTCTATAGAAGAAAATATATACAGAAATATAATTCAGATGGCTGATTATCCTTCAAACCTTTCAAAGACTAACAGAATATGGCATTTTAAAGGTTTTAAAGATGTAGGACTTTTCATGACATCTGCTCCTGGGAGCACCAATTACTTCAAAAGGAAGATGGACATCGAAGAGCCTCCTTATGGAGTTGGTTAGTCATTTGGGCAGTATGCTGTATGAACTGGACATACAGAAGGACCCACAGGGAAATGACTTCTAAACTGCAAAAAAAAAAAAGGTGAGATGGTACTTTGGGCTTTCTGCTTCATGAAAGCACTGCCTGACATTTGGCAGGACCACAGAAGATTGCAACTGATGAACTTTGCCAGTACAGGGCAGAAAAGATCTTCAAATTTTCTGCTTCATGGAAAAGTCTTCCAGATACTTGGGGCCTATAGACTGAAAATGGATGCCAAAATGTTACAGAAGAGCTTTGGGTGATTGTTCAGATAGCAAGATGTTTCTGTTAATTCTAGAGTTTTGAAAGTTGCTTACAACGTACTTCCTGTTATCTTAGATAATATTATATCCTTCTGGGGTCCTTGATAAAGTTAAATAATAGATAGTTATAATTATACTCTTTCCTTAGTTATGTTAAAAGATAAAGAAGACATACATATTGCAACTGTAACTCTTGCTTGATACTTGTTTTGTTACATGTGATTTTACTATGGTAAAATTAAAACTTTTCTTTTTAATTAGACAGAAAGTAGGAGGTGATGGGATTCTCCTCTGTATGCTATGATTATGTTTTATTGCTATTGGTTAATAAATAAGCTGCTATCGGCCAATGGATTAACAGAATACAGCCAGTCTGGAAAAGATATATGCAGAAAGTAGGCAGGGTCAGGGAGACACCAAGTAGACACCACAGGAAACAGATGCACCTGAACCTTGCCAGTAAGCCATAAGCCTCATTGTAAAATATATAATAATAATAATGAGTTAAGATATAAGAGTTAGCCAGGAATATGCCTAAGCTATTGGCCAAGCAGTGTTNNNGTTTCTGTGTGATTATTTTGGGTCTGAGTGGCCAGGAAATGAGCAAGCAGCCTCTGCCTACACACACTCTGTAGGCTGCCACTTTGTCATGCTGATCATGTTCTTTGCTTTACAGAAGCTTCTCAGCTTCAGGAAGTCTCATTTATTAATTGTTGTTTTCAGTGTCTGTGATACAGGGGTTATATTTAGGGAGTGGTCTCCTGTGCCAATGTGTTCAAGTGTACTTCCCAATTTCTCTTTGGTGAGGTTTAGTGTGGTTAGTTTAATGTTGAAGTCCTTAATTCATTTGGACTTTAGTTTTGTTCAAGATGAAAGATATGGTTCTATTGCCATTCTTCTACTTGTTGATATTCAGTTATGCCAGCACCATTTGTTGAATATTCTTTCTTTTGTCCATTTTATATTTTTGGCTTCTTTGTCAAAAATCAGGTGTTCATAGGTTTGTGGATTGATATCCAGCTCTTCGATTCAGTTCCATTGGTCCTCCTTTCTGCTTTTGTGCTAATACCAGGCTGTTTTCAGTACTGTAGCTTTGTAGTAGAGTTTGAAGTCAAGGATTGTGGTGCCTTCAGAAGTTCCCTTATTGTACAGGATTGTTTTGGTTATCCTGGGTTTTTTGCTTTTCTCTATGAAGCTGAGTATTGTTCTTCAAAGTCTGTAAAGAATTTTGCTAGGATTTTGATGGGCATTGCACTGAATCTGCAGATTGTTTTTGATAAGCTTGCTGCTTTTACTTTGCTAATTCTAATTACCCAAGAGTATGGGAGATCTTTTCATTTTCTGGTGTCTTTTTCAATTTCTTTCTTCAAGATTTAAAGTTTTGTCATACAAGTCTTCAACATGTTTGGTTAGAGTTGTTCCAAAATATTCCAAAATATTTATTTCTGGCTTTTGTGAAGGGTGATATTTCTCTGATTTCATTCTCAGCCCATTTATCATCTGTATAAAAGAGGGCTAGTGATTTTTTTGAGTTAACCTTGTATGCTGCTACATTACTGACAATGTTTTATGAGTTGTAGAAATTCCTAGATAGAATTTTTGGAGTCACTTATGCAAACTATCATATTATCAGCAAATAGAGTTTGATTTCTTCTTTTCCAAGTTGTATTCCATTGATCTCCTTTTGTTATCTCATTGCTCTAGTTAGAACTTCATTTATTATATTGAACAGAGAGAGTGAAAAACCTTGTCTTGTTCCTTACTTCAGTGGAATTGCTTTGAGCTTCTCTACATTTAATTTGACGTTGACTGTTGGCTTGTTGTATATTGCCTTTATTATGGTTAGGTATGCTCCTTGTATTCCTGCTCTCTCCAAGACCTTTATCATGAAGGGATGTTGTATTTTGTCAAATGCTTTTTCTGGATCTAATGAGATGATCATGGGGTTTTTTTTCAATTTATTTATATGGTGAATTACATTGATAGATTTTTGTATGTTGAACCATCCCTGTATCTCTGGGCTGTGGCCTACTTGGCAAAGGTGGATGATTTTCCTGATGTGTTCTTGGATTCAGTTTGCCAGTATTTTATTGAATATTTTTGCATAAATATTCATGAGTGATATTGGTCTGTAATTCTCTTTCTTAGTAATGTCTTTGTGTGGTTTGAGTATCAGAGAAATCTCCTCTGATCTTTCATAACACAGAAGCCTGTTTCTGCTTTATATCTTCCAATGATACCTATTTTAGAGTAGAAACATTTTTATCAGATCCTACAATTATATTCTACATTCTTTATCATTCAGTCCCAGGTGCTTTTTTTCTCATTCTTTTCAGGTCCATCAGCTTTCTTCCAGTGACACACTATAGCAAACTTATCGCTTATCTCCTCCATGATTTTTTTCTCTTTTTCAGTGAAGTTTGCTAAGAACAAAAATTAAAAATGGGAATCCTTTAATGATCCTTATGTAGTTGTCTGCTTTAATGTTTCAGGACATTTCAATGTCTGATGGAATTTTTCATATATGTAATTATTCTAATTATTGTTTTTACATTCACAATAGACTATTAATTCTATACATGCATGATTTGTGTCTCCTAGGCAATCCATACCTCAAATGATATCTGGCATATGTTATATATTCAGTAAATAATCTCTGAATAAATGAATGACCAACATGATGGATAGAAAGAGAAATAGGAAAATAGCAGGATATCTTCTCAGATTCCATATATTGGATTGATACTGACCCAATTAAATGAGGTTTTGTTATCAGATTTTAAGTTGTAATCTTGATATTCTGGTAGATAATGTTCTATGACTAATTTGTATGACAACCTTCTACCTCATTTTGTTGATAAGAAAAGAGATCTGTACTACTTTTTTACTGTTAAGATAAGCTATCATGACCACAGGCAGTTTAAGAAAGAGTTTATCTCAGCTGACAGTTCTAAAGGACTAGAGTCAATAATGGCAGGAAAAGCACAACATGGCAGCAATAAAAGAAAGATGACATATTACATATTATATGTACACAGGAAGCAGAAAGCAAGCAGGAAGATGGCAGGTAACCAACTGAATATCAAGTATCCAGAAACATGTGCCTATAGAAGACATTTCACTTTCAAAAGACTGTACCTTTTCTTTAAAAATGCGGTATTGTCATAAAAACAGACACATGCACCAGTGGAATTGAATTGAATACCATGATATCTACCCACACACCTGTGATTTTTGACAAAGAAACTAAAATTATAAAATGGAATAAAGAAAGCATCATCAAATAATGATGCTGGCATAACTGGATATCAACATGTATAAGAATACAAATAGATCCATATCTTTCACAATGAACAAAACTCAAGTGCAAATGGATCAAAGACCTCAACATAAAACCAAACAAGCTGAACCTCAAAGAAGATAAAGTGGAAAGTAACTTTGGATGCATAATCACAGGATACAATTTTGTAAATATAACACGAGTAGTATGGACACTGAGAGCAACAATTAATAAGTCAGACCTCCTAAAACTGAAAAGCTTCTGTAAAGCAAAGGACATGGTCAGCAAGACAAAATGGCAGCCTAGAGAATAGGAAAGGATCTTCACCAACCACACATCTAACAGAGTCTCCAAAATATGCAAAAAACTAAGAAACTAAATATCAAAAGAACAAATGATCCAATTTAAAAATGGGGTACAGACCTAAACTGAGAGCTCCCAACAGAGGAATCTCAAATGGCTGAAAGACATCTAAAGAATTTCTCAACATCTTTAGCTATCAGAGATATTGAAATCAAAACAACAAAACAACTCTGAGATACCGCCTTACACCTGTCAGAATGGCCAAGATCAAGAACATTGATGACAACTTATGCTGGAGAGGATGTGGAGTAAGCTTAACACTCTCCCATTGCTGGTGGGAGTGCAAACTTGTACAGTTACTTTCAAAGTCAATATGGCGACTTCTCAGAACTTTGGGAATCAATCTACCTCAAGACCCAGCAATACCACTCTTAGGCATATACCCAAAGGATGCTCAATCATACCACAAGGACATTTGCTCAACTATGTTCATAACAACATTATTTGTAATAGCCAAAACTTGAAAACCTAGATGTCCCTCAACTAAAAAATATACAAGGAAAATGTGGTACCTTTACACAATGGAGTACTACTCAGAAATAAAAAAAAATTGACACTGTGAGATTTGAAGGCATTGGACAGAACTAGAAAAAAAACATGCTGAGTGAGATAACCCAGACCCAGAAAGACAAATATAATATATATTCATTCATAAGTGGCCTTTAGACATAAAACAAAGAATAACCAGACTACAGTCCACAACTCCAGAGAACTAGACAACAAAGAGAGACATGCATGGGTCTGCCTAGGAAGGAGAAAAAGACAAGATTTCTTAAGGGGGGCAGGGAGGAAAAGTGGAATGGGGAGGGGAGGAAGGAAAGGGAGTGGGGGATATTGGAAGGCTCAATTATAAACAATAAAGCATTTTAAAAACTGTGCTAGCCTAGAGGAAAATCCTCCAGAAATCAAGTTTCAGGAAGGTGAATTAAGACATATGGTGCAGTGAGTGGCTTTAAAACCACAGAATCAAGATTTAAAATCTTACCTTGGCCTATTTACTTTGAGTTTGAGAAAATTAACAATCTCATCAGTAAAAATACCTCAGCAGCAGTCCATGAGGCACAGGTGGAATAACGTTAGTCAGTCTTAAGGGTTCCCCAACGCATGGGTAACACCCTTTGCAACAGTAATGCAAACACAGCCCTGATGTTTCTGGCTTCATATAAGAAATACAAAATATTCTGGAAGTGCTAGTTAATGGGACAATTTAAACTGACCTATACCCCATTAAGCAGCAATGCATAATCCTACCTGGCAGGAGGCTCCTTATAATCTTTATTAATCATACTAGTAAATATTCATAAGCTCTGTCAAAAATATCTCTGTGCTTGATGGAAAAGTGCTGCTCTGGGTATCTGGGAATCAATGTGATACTTAACACAACCGTTCTCTAACTAAAAGAGAAGAGCAAAGCAGAGTCTGCCAAAGATGGAAGATAAGTTATTTTGAGCCTTTATTTTTTGTGACCCAGTACAGTTTTAGTTCTGAATGAAAAGCAGAATGTAAAGTTAAGCTTTGTCATGGAGACACAGTATGCTTTAGTGACAAAAGTTTCTGACTTCTAAAATAAACGTAAGTGGTCGTTGCTCTTCCGGAACACCAAAGTAAGATGTATAGCTCCCAAGGGAGCCAGCTTAAAGTGTCTCAATGTGATCAGGTAGAATTGAGGTGAGGGTTCAAGTTCAAGGGATTTTGAGCCTAAACAGATTGCCTGGAGAAATGAGATGCATATTTAGAGGATCTACTGTCAGACTTAAATAGCACATTCTGCATTTTCTGCTGGGAGCTAGTGATGCTATTGAAGTCTTTTTATGTGATCAGTGCATGCATGTGGCAAATCCCTTTGTTCATTAACAATTATATCATGCTTTCACGTGCAGCACTAGATTTGAACTTCAAAAGTCAAAAATCTGGACATCAGAGAGGGAGATGAAAACAGACTAATGTCAAATCTTCTCTCTGTCCAACAACTCAGGAGGACGCAAGTTCTATCATTCAGGAGATGGTCTGATAACTTAATTAACAATATAAAATAAAATGACAGTGAGACTGGGTCACACTGGGGAGATAGCTCATGAAATACAATTCTGGGCTCAGAGAGTCTTAATTTTGATAGCTACTGTTGAAAGTTACATGACCTAGAAATTTAGAAGTAGGGTTTTTGGAGGACAATGCGTAATCTTTACACAGGTATTAGTGGATCCCAGGATATCTCTTAAGCTTAATATTTAATAGTGCAGCTGTATTATTTTCGCCTATAGTTCTCAATCTAGGAAGATACCAGCCACCTGAGTCAACCATTTTGAAAAATGGGTTTGGGAGGAGAGTTATCCATAAATACAAATATCTGGGTCCAGGGTAACCTCAGTGCTGAAGATATGAGGAAACAGGATTCCTGTCAGCAAGAGTTCAGGTATCAAAAAGACAGAAAATAAAACTACGAAAATAAAAATGAACCATTTTTGTTGTTTGTTTTGCTTTGTTTGGTTTGCTTCTTGTGGGGAGAAGGGAGAAATTCCTTAGTTATTCAGAGTGCCCTAAGCAACAAGATTAAAACTTTTCCTTCCCTGCTATTGGAAAGGTATGAGGCAGGAGATACAGCATTGCAAGCAGTAACTCTTTGAGTCCCTTCCTCTTGGTTTGTACTAGCAGGAAGTGAACTCAATCTCTTCCTACCTGAGCTGGCCTCATTTTTACTGCCTACCATCCTTGCGTTTGTTGAAACCCTTTGGATTTCTGAGGCACAAAATTATCCTCATTCAGTGGGCCTTCTCCTTAGTATATCTCAGCCTGCTCTATGATGGAGACTTTTATCACATATCACTATATTGCCGTGTGGAGGTTTTTGAGGTCAGGAAACAAGTCATAACATCATAGATACAGGGATTCCATTTAGGAAAGAACAGACTCCCCCAAATTCAGCACTTCCTGAGGAATAAAGTAGTTGTTGTGTGTGTAGCTGTGTAGGTCTATTAAAGATGCTATTTAGGATGATGTATTTCACCCATATAATTTCATCTGCTAATAGTAACCATTTCAACATGAAAGCCTTTGTTCCTGAAATTTTGATGAACTCTTGGCACTTTGGGTGTGTGCTCACTGTATACTTGAAATTAGGTTTAGAGCATCAATAAAGGTGGCTAATTTAATTTAAATATCTCCCTTTTTCCCAATTTCTTTCTCCTCAAGAATGTGCTAACATGCTGGAAGTTAATTCTGCCTCTAAAATTATCCATAGTATGCAACAGATTTGTTTGTAAGAAATACAGATCACCCTATTCTGTTGTGTGCTATCTTACAGGAGTGATTGAACAAGCATCATGATATTCTGCTGTTAGTTTTAAAATGGAATTCTTTTTGGTGCAAGCAGTCCTTTATCTTCAAGAAGAAAAAGAAGCTAAATTGCTCAAGTCTATAGCAAACAAGAACCTCTCTGCCATACAGCAAGTGTTCAGACAGACTTCTCAGACGAGCAAATAGTCTCTGTGATAGATACCTAATATGTATTGAAAGTTCCATCAACACGAATAGAAAAGCAAAGAGGAAGGAGGAGAGAAAACATAGGATAGAGACTGGAGAGTGCTCTTGCACATTTTGTATGCTTTAAAGATCTGCTTTATCAGTTTTAAATTGTGTGCAGATGTATATGTTTGAGAGTATATGCATGTAAATGCAAGTGCCCATTGAAGTCACAAAAAGATGCTATATCCCTTGGGGCTGGAGTTACTGATGGTTATGAGCCACCCTACATGATGGGTACAGGGAACCAAACATGGATACTCTACAAAAGTAACAGTACATTCTTTAAGAACTCAACCATCACTCCAGCCCCAATGCCCAGTAACTTACATTTCATTAAAATTTTCCTAATCATCACAATATACTTTTGAAGTTGGAAAAAAAAGCCAGAAAAACTAAGAAATAAACATGGTTTATCTTTTCCCAAGCCTATTGCACATCTCAGCAAATGATCAAAAGTATATAGTCATATTAAAAAATAGGTAATGTACTTGCACTTGAATTTAAACTATGCAAACTTGAATCAGTTAAAATGTCACTTTGGAATTCAGAGTCTTTATGTCTTATGGGATTCATGTTATTTATCATATGGATGGTGTGATAAATAAGTCAGTTCATGTTTGCAATGCACTCACCATAGAGAACAGCAGAAAGGAAATGTTCAACTTACAGCACTATTTTTGTTCATGGTATTGGCTCTGTTTATGATGTTATTTTTAGGGTTGTTGTTCTTATTGCAGCTGGCCAACTTAAATCCTTTTAGGACAGGTGCCAGGCAAGAACCAAAAATGAATGATACTCCAACATAAAACCTGGCAGGAAGAAGGACTAAGAAGTGCTTATGGCACCTGTTCTTACGGATAGAAGACAGAGCTAAGCAGACTTCCGACAGGCATAAATCACTGCTTAAATGGATCCGACAGGGTGGGAACCATAATTGCTTCCTTTGGTGCTCACAATTGTTCATTACAGCTTGGAAAGGCCCCCAGATCATAGGAGAAACATCTGATATAAATTATTATTAGCCTCGGTGCAGTTTTCATTTAAGTAAAACACTGATACTCAAGGCCTAAGAAGTTACAAATTCTTCTTCAACATGTTTTCTTCTCTTTTACTGTTTCTGTGGTCCTGAAAAACAATGCTTGGCAATAAGGTGTCTAGTGCCACAGCAGTCCTTTATGGCACCATAAACAAGTGAATGCAAGATTTCTACTATTTTGATTCTACACAATGATTGGACATCTACAACACACTCCATCTTCTAGCAAGTTCTACTGTCCCACCAGGAGACATGGTGACTACTTTGCCCATCTGTGCCTCTTACCAAGCACCTCCCATATCATCGTGTGTCACTGGTTGCTAAATGTTCAGTTATGATATTGCAAGTCTGATCATCCATACTGTTTCACTTTGCGATAGATGAGGTTTAGGTTCTTGCACATCCCAAGCTTTATATCTTCCCCCCAAAAGCCAGTTTTGGAGTTGGGTTCACTTACCTGGAAGCTCAGGGATCTCCCCTCCCCATGTCATGGTTTTCAGTACACTGTAACATGAGGTATATCTGTTCAAATACCCCAGTATCAATATTAGAGAAAACAAGAAAAACAATAAGAATGGAAAATACTAGGTATGTCCCATAGTGTGTAAGTATAATAAAATAATACATACAGATCAAATAACTGAATGACCCAGAAATGAAGACATTTTGATTTGGCTACAAATACAGTCACATATAAGTTGATTTGGCGTTGGTCATATACATGTGGGTATATGGACATGGAAAACTTATCATGGGGATTGCCTTTCAAAAAAATGAATAAATAAAACTAACTCTCCCTCCCTCAGAAGCCATTTACTGCCTGTCACTCCTCCACCATGAGCAGGGCCTTATGATCCCTTCTCCCACCCATGCTGGAATGTTTACTGGTGTAGTCTTCCGTGGGTATGACACAGCCATGGCTGTTGAGAGTTCATGCACATAACACCTCCCTTGTCCAGAGACCCCTTACTTTATACAACTTATTTTTGGATTTAGAGCTCCTGACTATTTCTCTTCCCAACCAGTCTGCATGGTTACTATCACCATTCTCTTCTGTCCCAGCTCATTAATACTAGCCCTTTTGCTTTCTGGGGAATATTCTCACATTATTTTCTAAAGCTTCTACAGAAATTTTCATTGTAACCAAAATTTATGATTTCTAAGAGTTCATTTTTATTTTTTGTGCTTCTGATTCTTTCATTTATCTGGGCTTGGTTTCTTTGTTTGCTTATAACATTTATCCATCTTTGTATTATTGGTAGTATTATATTATAACTCTTATGATTCTTTTTCTTAATGTTATCTCTTGTGTCTTTTAGTTTCAGTTAATTTAGGATGTGTTTTCTTTGGTGCTATTTTTTCTGTCTGATCCTGTGTTTACTCAAAAGAATAAATGGATTTACTTAAAAAATCGATAGACTTAGACTCATTGAAATGACTGAAGTATCTTGGCTCAGTCTCAGTATAGAGTGATATGATGGTCCTGTTACCCTGGCGTTATGATTTGATCCTGAATCATTCACTAAGAGGCTTTTGTTTTGTATGTTTGTTCCCTGGATGTTGGAGTTGTTTTTGAGAAATTATGGGGCTATCAGGAGAATATAGATCAGTAGGGGTTGACCTTTGAATACTATGCACAGACTAGTTCCTTTCTCACCTTCTGCTCTCTGCTCCATAAAGATCTGTAGTTCTGCTCCACATTCCAGATACCATGAACTGATCCATGCCTTCCCTACCAAGATGGCTGCATGTGATAAAATAAATCTTTCTGTCTGAACATATCAGATCTCAAAAGTACATTTTATCATCTACTGTCTGGGTAGTAATTTCTAGCTGCCAGAACTTTGAGAACTAAATACTTCATGATTACTCATAGCAACAGAGAGTACAAATGGTGGTTGTCAGAAGTTGGGAAAAAGAGAGACACTGGGAGTTTCTGTTCAGTAAGTATAACGTTTAAGCCTCGCAGAGTGAATACTTGCTTTGGGTCTGCTATAGGGCACAGTACCTATATGCAGCAGCAAGGCATTGTAATGTTACATGCTTAAATCATGTAAAAAGTATAGCTCCTACTTTAATGTTCTTATATACACATGTACACAAACATTTTCGCATATACATTTAAAATATACATATACTTACACATATATTCCTGGTTTATGGTTGCATATGTACATATGTACAAACTCATCAAAATGTATACATATGAAGATTTTGCATGAATTATATCTCAAAAAATGTAAAAGTTTAACATCTTTGCAAATAAAAGTGGGTTCAGTTATACACAGAGGTGTATAAAGATGTCTAGGACATGGAATAGTGAAGTTGTCTGAAGCAACCAAGTGTCTTCCTGAGGTCTTGAAGCATTTTAACTTATTGATATATTATGTATGAGCCCCCCATAAAGAGCCTAACCAATGAGAAAATAAAAGAATTTACTTAGTCAAAAGTCAGTCATCATTTTCAGATGCCACACCAGTGTAAGTGACAATATGATGTTTTGCCAAGATTTGAACATGGCAGTCACTGAGTGCTTTGGCATTATGTAGTGAACTTGTAATTTTATGCAAGGAAGTTTACAGAAGATGTGCCTTTGACTCCCATGTGGAGCTCACTTTCCTAGTCTTTCTGAAGTTCAGATGTAGAAACGTGAGTTTGGTTCGATGAGCCAGTTGTATCTACTTGAAAGTGAGTTTCCACTCAGAATTTACCTTGGTGGTAGTCAGCTCTACTTACTTTAATAAATCACCAGTGACATCGAGTTTTCATTGTAGAGATCTTTTATTTCTTGGTTAGGTTTATTTCCAAATATATATTAAAAAGTAATATATATTTCTGGAAAATAAATGTCTCTCTGTGTGTCTATGTTTGTGTGTTGTGAGTGGAAGACTGTTTTCCTGATTTGTCTTCTTTTTTAATATGTTTGCTGGTGTTGTACTGCAAAACTACTGACTTGGATTCTGACACATTGGTGAAGTGTTTGCCAGCACCAGATGTTTTTGGTGAGGTGTTTAGACTCTTTGTGTGTAATACCTTATCAACTGAAAATAGGAATATTTTGGCATTCATTTTCATATTTGTATCCCCTTTTCTATTGGATTACTGATATAGCTAAAACTTAAAGAACAATATTGAATAGGACTGGGATGTGTGGACATCTTTGTCTTGTATTTATCTTAGTGGGAATGCTTTGAAAACATTTTTCCATTTAGCATGCTGTTGCCTATAGGTTATCAGACTATGGTGAGAATCAACCATGCATGGACTTTATAAGCAATGCAACACTGTGTGGATACAAAAGGGTTATTTAAACCACTTGTAATGATATTCCATGGTGATTAGAAAGACCAGAAGAAAGAGTTTGGGTTCTGTAAAGCTCTGTTGCCAGGAAATAAACCAATAAATAAACTAATCAATCTTCTGATGAACAGAGATCCCATGCCATCTGCAGCTGACTACAGATGGATTTTGTTTCTAAGAATGAAACTAAGGAGTCTGGCTTAGAAACTTCATAATGCATCAAATGAGGTCTAGCTTCTGTTTTTCCTCCTATAAAGAGACTCATTATCCACAAACCTAGAAGTCTCTGTGACCTGAAAAATAATGACAGTAGAGAACTCCAAGCCAAGGCTGTCAGATTCTTCAGCTGTGAAAAGCTGCCAGGGAGCATTCAGTCCTCTGAGTTCCCCCCCCCCTGGTTGGTAATTCATTCAATGAGAGACCAAGATGAGTGCATTTTAGTTCCGTGAGCACTTGTCCAGATGATTTATATCATGTAGCAAAAATGGTCATTTGGTCTTCCTGGTTTCTCTTAACTGCTATTGAAGAGATGGCATGTAACTGAAGAAATATGGGTGGTCATGCATCAGCTTATGTGACTCATGTTCAGAGGGTTGTCTTTTAATGAAATTCACATTTCTTTATGTGAGTGATTGGTGTTGGAGGTTCTTCTGTCTATGTTTTTATTTTATACATTAATAAAGAATCTACTTTTGACCAAAGGCTTAACAGAATATAGCCAGGCTGAAAGAGATATATAAAGAGAGTAGGCAGAATCAAGAGATGTCATGCATCCCTGCCGAAGACAGATGCCAGACTCTACCTGGTAAACCACAGCCACGTGGTGATATACAGATTAATGGAGATGGGTTAATTAAGGATATGAGTTAGCCAGAAATATACTTAAGCATTTGGCCAAACAGTATTGCAAATAATATAGTTTCTGTGTAACTATTTCAGGTTTGGGCAGCCAGGAATGAACTAACAGCGTTTGTCAACAAATTGGTGCCCAACACGGTCAACTATATCCACATAAAATCTGAGAAAGTTTAAAAAGAAATTCTAGACACAAAAGAGCAGAGGTAACTATGGTTTTTTGGTAGCAACATTTTCTCAGGCACGCTCTGTTTGCTAGAAGCAAGCAGAAGCTGATTCTTTTAAGAGAAGATTTCCCAATCCAGCAGCAGCAACAGCAAAACTGCAGGACTCCTTTAAGAAGGCTTCCTGGTTCACCAACGTGAATGGCTCGGACTCTTTTGGGAGGTCTGGCTATAGAGCATTTCAATGCGGTCTGTGAGCAGAGTGCTACAACGTGCTTAATAGCAACATAGACCCACTGTGTGCCTAAAAATGTGGCAATGTACATGACTCTCAGGGGCAAGGAACATGCCTCTGCCATGTTGGACAAGGTAGAGCAAATAGGCACGGCTGTGTTGTGCCTAGTCACACCCAGTAAGCATTTAAGAAGTAAAGGGGGCACTTTTGGTCAGAAATAATTACAGATACACAATAAAGACAGATTCAGATAAAAAAAAATCCCTCTAAATGGGTCAGAGTATTGAGTAAATGTACATATGCTTGGGAGAAAGAAGAAAAAGAGTATAGAGACTTGTAAAAATAAACAAATCATTTTAAAAATTTTAACAAAGTCTTTAAAGAGACAGAGCAAGAGTCATAGATTAAAAGGAGTAAAGAAAAATAAGCTATGTAGAGAGAAAATATAGAGTCTGAATTATGTATATTATTCTATTTTATTTTATTTTTTTACTGAGATTGAGCTAAATACAGAGAGATATTTTATTGTACAGGCTGCTAAGCTAAACCAACATATATATATATATATATA
>LOEQ01006307.1:8577-21603 GCA_001685075.1 Bramus lutescens | reverse complement strand
ACATCATTAAAGTAACACATAGACAGATGAGCCTCCTACATCAGTTCTCATAGCATTTTCCAGCACTATGACTTATGTGCAGTAGGGATGAAATATACCAGATTTATTTTTGCTATGTTCTATGACTCAAGTGTGTGCTGTATTCAGCAACAGGAACTTACTGTCTGATGTCTGGAGGGTCAATAACAGAAATGCCAACAAGCTATAATGCTTTGGAGACTATGGGACTCCAATGACCAGTAACTCAAATTCTACTCTGGGTATGTATCACATTTTCATCTACCATTCTTCACAACTTCCAGTACAATCTTGTACTGGGAAAGAAAAACAGATGTCCTTACCTAAAAGATGACAAAACTTATGCTCATATAAATGACATAAATTTTCTAACATCCCCAAAACAATGTCTAAAGAGGAGCCTGTCTGGCTGCACCTTTGTTTAAGGCATACTTCCTCTAGAGTCATAGCTCAGGGTGACTGCCACCATGGACTTAAGCTGAATGAGCATTCCCTCAGATATCACTTCTCTCCTAGCCTAATGGTTTCCTATTTCTTGTTCTTCTTAGTCCATACTTGGTATGGGAGGTCCTTCTGTATATCTGTTGTTTTTATTGGTTAATGAATAAAGAACCTGCCTCAGCCTGTGATGGGGCAGAGTAGAACTAGGCAGGGAAAACAAAACTGAATGCTGAGAGAAAGAAGGCAGAGTCAGAGAGACATCATGTAGCTGCCAGGGGGGAAAGACGTGAGCTTCCAGCTGAAACCTTGCCAGTAGGCCACGAACTTCATGGTAAAATATAAAATAATGGAAATGGGTTAATTTTAGATGCAAGAGCTGGTTAGCAATACACTTAAGTGATTGGCCAAGCAGTGATTTAATTAATACAGTTTCTGAGTGATTATTTCAGTTCTGTGCAGTTGGGAATGAAAACGAGGCCTCTTCCTACATAGTATACATACTTCCATGCATTGCTAACTTACCCCAGAGTGTGTGCAAATATCCACAGCAGGCTGTACCTTCCCACAAGGCATTGTTTCTCCATATATTGTGATGACCTCTTTGCTTCAATGAAAAATATCCAAGAAGCCTGTCCACATACCTTCTTATAGGATTCCTTACACGTTTCTTCCCTTTCCTAACACTTGCTGTCCTATGCTCTTCTGATTCTTGCTCATGCTGAAAGTAATTTATCTGTCACCCTGATACATGTGTCATTAGGTCCCCAGCATGTAGCCAAAATGACCTCAGATTCTTTGTTCTGTCACAGTGTTAAAGTCATTAGATTAAAACAGGATAGAAGACCCTATCCCTCAAACACACTGGAGAGACAATGCTTAAGCACTATAGAGAGGTGTGACCAATATAATAAAAACTGAGTTCACATCATTACAAACTTACACAAATGTATTCTATTTTCCTAAGATGGAGAGCCTTTAAAAAACATGTCTTAACATTAGGGAAAGCAGCAACAAGAGATTATTGAGCACAGGTCCTAAAGCTTTCCCGCCTTCTGTTTTCCATGAATATTTTTACTTTCTGGCAACCCAAACATCAGCAGATGGATTACATAGCACCCTTTGCATCTTCCAAAGACCAACTCCAGTGCAAACTCCAGTCACAATGTAATTACAGACATTTTCTATTTTCACATTGCTCCTACCCAAGCTATAAATGTTCCTGTTCCTATTTCTCCATGGCTCACAGCTCTTCACCAGCCTCAGAGGCTAAAGATTCACTCCACTAACAGATGTCCTTGAGCCTGGTCATCTGTGCTAACCCATAGGAGCTTGCCTGCCAGGGCTCTTAGGGAGGCCTAACCTTTTCACACAGATGTTGTCAAAAGTGTCTAGAGTCCAAATGTCAGGACCTCCCTGGTATTGATTCATTTAGTCTCTGGACACAATGTACAGACAACAAGCAGTGGCCCTGACATCTGTTGATCCACACTTGACAACAGATAAGAATTATAACTTATCCAAAGGAATGATAGTTATGCTCAGGCTCCATGTTTTCATTTTGAGCATGTTTCTTCTGCTCATCTTTCTCGACTCCCGGCAAATATGAGCTTCTTAGTAAACATGAAAGGAGGAAGCATAGTCTAATGCATAGTGATAAAACATAGAGAATATGAAGTTAGTTTGGTGAGAATTCAAATATAAGCCTTACTATTTTTGTCTTCTGCTTGAGATGTTATCTCACGCTTTTTGGATCTCAGGTTCCCTGATCTACAGCATCTTCTTCGGTGAGTTAAATAAACCATGATCCTCTAGATACAGAAGTAGCAAGTGTCCAGTAGGCAGCACATGATCAGTTACATGAAGTCTCCTTGATCTGTGATTCCAGGGTACAGGGAATGAAAGAGGTATTTAAAGCAAACTAGGTGTTCCAGATAGTTTTTTGGTCAATCTGACAAGAACTACAACTGAGGAAATGTCACCATCAGAATGGCCTGTAGACAAGTTTGTGGCACATTTTCTTGACTCATGATCAATGTGGGAATACAAAGTACACTACAGGTAGGACGAACCCTAGGTGGTTCTGGAATGTATAAGGAATCAAACTTAGCAAACCAGAAAGAGAAAGCCAGTAGGCAGGGTTCTCCCATTGCTTCTGCTTCAGTTCCAGCCTCCAGATTTGTGCTTTGAGTCCTTGGACTGACTTCTTTTGATGATGGACTGTCATCTGGAAGCTTAAGAGAAATAAACCCTTTCTTCTCTTAGCTGTTTTTGGTCATGGTGTTTCATCACAGCAAGAAAAACCCCAGCTAAGACACTAGGCATTTCAGTCATAAGCATCAGGAGTAATAACAAATGAAATAAATAAAAATCCTAAATAAACTAACAAAAATAAGTTATAAAATAAAATTAATTATAAGTAATTACATTATAAAAAGTCCAACAAAACAGTATATGAATTGTTCTGGAATTACTGCTTACAAGAGCAAATGTTCTAGGAATGGAGAATGACCAAAAGGTGATACTCATTAAAACTATTAAACATTAACCAGGATAATGCTGTATTTTCATTAACTATTTCTCCCTTAATTAAATATCTAAGCTAGAAACTATAGAGAGAAAAGATTTATTTATAGGGATCAGGAGTTGAAAGATTTGATACCATAGTTGCTTGTCCCCACAGCTTCTGGGCTATGGTGATGCCAAAACTGTGGCAAAGATCAAGGCAGCTGACTTCTTAATAAACAAGAATCAGAGAAGAAAGTTAGGAAAAAATAGAGGTTAGATATACCCTGGAAAGCCAAAGTCTGGACCCCTTCTTCCTGCCAAACCTACCCCTTTGCTTCCATATGCCCTGCCATCAGGTTATGAGTCTACAAACAGAGTAACAATTGGTTAGATGACAGGCCTGGAGCCATAATCATTTGGAAATCAGTAAGGGGTGTACTTTACTACTTTCCTAGGCATTTCTAAGTCTACTAAGTTTGAAAATTGAGACTGGTAATCACAACTTCCATAAAATATGATTACATACAAATATTTAGGTATTTGGATAAGTCAAAGGGAGAAAGAACAAACAACAAGACCTTACAAAAACTTAAGGCTAACAATATGAACTTGTCCAGCCACTATATGAATCACTATGGAGATTACTCAAAAAAATAATTAAAATCCTTGCCATATAATACAGTGGCATAACATAAGTGTTGCAAGGAGGGGGGCCTTATTTGTCCCAGCTGCCTGGCTAGCTTACAACCAAAATAACCACAGAGAAACTGTATTAATTAAAACACTGCTTGGCCATTAGCTCTAACTTCTTATTGGCTAACTCTAACATATTAGTTTAACCCATCTCCATTAATCTGTGTATCACCACATGGCAGTGGCTTACCAGAGATTCTAACTGGCATACATCTCAGGCAGAGGATCCATGGCTTCTCTGACTCTGCTCTTCTTCCTCCCAGCATTCAGTTCTGTTTTTTCCACCTACCTATGTTCTGCTCTATCTACTAGGCCCAGAGCAGTTTCTTTATTCATTAACCAATGAGAGCAACACACAAACAGAAGGAACTCCTACACCACATAAGAATATCAAAAGGGACCAAAGTCAGTATAGAAGAGATACCAGAACAACCATGTTTATTGTGGCACTATTCATGTTCTATATGTCATGAAATCAGAGCTGATCTCTAGCATCAAACATAGACACACACACACACACACTCAAAATATTAAAAGTTCAAAATCAGAGATTTTATTTTCTAAAATCAAACACAGAGATGGTGTTTTTCAGAGTCTACAGCTGTCTTGGACTTCCAGGAATAATGGTTGCCAATCTGTTCAACTATCCTTCTTGCTGAAGTGACAACTTACAAAGGCCTAGCAAGTGTAACCAGGGACTGAAGATCACCCTCTGTGGTTTCACATCTGTACACTCAACCCCCATAGGTAGCAGACAGGGCAGGTCAATTGACAGAAAAGAAGGCTGAAGCTACAGAGGTGAGGAAGCTGGGATATGACCTGGGATGTAGGACTCTAGGACTAAGATTTCTTTGATGATCTGTACTTACAGTTCCAAAATCTGAAAGGACTTTTCCCTTTGACACTTTACATTTTTCCTTGTTTCTGATTTTAGCACTTCAATGCTCAAATGTGATTTCATTTCTAAAGTTTTTAAGTCTTTTATACAAAAAATGTAAACAAATAAATAAGCATAGTTAGTGGAAGCTACTTTTCCCTATAAAAACCAAGGCTGTTATCAAGGCCAGTTCACTGACTATTTCATTTCGTTCTTAATAATCTTTAACTGTGGATAAGGAAATTTCTGAACAGAATCAAACACTGAATTCTCTGTGGATTCAGCACACACAAAAAGCTTAGAGGTAAGTTAAAGTGAGGCCACATATGCAGACTGAGGTCATGACTGCAAAGTAAAGACATTCTCAGTGTAAAAGCACTTGTCTGGGGGTGTGGAGATGGCTCAGTCAGGAAAGGGCTTGCCAAACAAACATAAAGACATGAGTTCAGATCCCCACAACGCACCTAAAAAGCACCATATACAGAAGATAATTCCAGCATTGGAGAGACAAAGACAGGGGTATCCCTAGCACTCACTACTGAGCCTAACTAGATTAATTAAGGAGTTCTATCTAGGTTCAGTTAGAGACTTTGTCTCAAAAAATAAGGTAAAGAATGACTAAAGAAGCCATAGAGATAAGAGGACAGGAAGAAGCAGAGGGAAAGAGAGAGAGAGAGAGAGAGAGAGAGAGATCAAATAATAGAGAGGTGATCAGTGATGGATGGATAAATAGATAGATCATAGATACTTAGATACATAGAGCTAGATGTTCAGTACATCCCTATGAATATGTATATCTATGTACATCTTAACTATACAATTCCAGGAGCACCTGGAACCTGGTGTGGGAGGTCTTTCTGTCTATGTGTTGCTTATATTGGTTAATGGATAAAGAACTGACTTGGCCTATAGGATGGGAGGAGTGAGGCAGAGTTAGGGAGACTCCATGGAGCAGTCAGAGATAGACATGCTAAAACTTTGCTGGTAGGACATGACCTCATGGTGATGCACAGATTAATAGAAATGGATTAAATTAATATGTAAGAGTTAGCCAATAAGAGCTAATGGGCCAAGCAGTGATTTAATTAATACAGTTTCTGTGTGATTATTTTGGGTGTAAGCTAGCTGGGTGGCCAGGAAGAACAAGTGGGCCCCCTCCCTCCAATGATTGGCACCCCATGCGGGGCACCAGATAAAGAAGGATGCTTAAAAAAATACCACACTTGCTCAGAATTGTGAATAGTAGATGGTTATTTATTTAGGGGTAGACTCACAAATCAGAATCCTCTGCTGGAATGTAAAACAGAAACTGAATCCCACAGCCAGAAAATAGGCTGGATGCATGCTTTACATCAGCATAAATAATATAAGAGGCCATGCCCCAGAGGGCAGTTAACTTAAAGGATATTGGCTATATGATTTCCTACAGCAGGAACCTTTTCTACATCCTGATTACCTCAGAGGGTAGAATAGCATATGATTTGCTGTAGATATGCAAATGGACCAATGAATAATGAGAGCAATCCTTCTTAGTCATTCCAGAAAGTCACCAAATGCTGGAGAAAGACGTGATTTCTTCTCCATTGACTACCAAATTTAAGGTCTTGTATGAGTCCTAAGAGAAATAAAAAATAAAATTCAAGGTTTGATGTTTAAGGTTTCCACTTTAGGTGGTTAGTTCAAAGGGGAGTGCCAGGAAAACCTAGAGAGCAGTCATGTAGAAGATGGTTTTGTCCATTCTAGGCTTCCATACTTCATAACAATTTTAAAACTTTTCTAAAAGTATTAATCTAAATAAAAAGAAGATATAAAAGTCTTACAGAACATGCTAGCACCCAATAAATATGTTCCCAAACTCCATATATCCATAGACCATGGACTGTAATACATGAGGCTAGTCCAGGTCCCTCAGCTTCAAAGAAACAGAATCTGCTTTAAATTTTAAGAACTATATTCATCAACTTTCATTATGAAAGAAAATGTTGCTATTCTGAAAAAAAAAGTTTAGCTCTGCAGTGTCTCTCCGGTTTTTTGTGGCTGGAAAAATAGATACCTAATGCAGCACTGTTTTTTGACAAAACTGCAGGACTGGCAGTCTGTCCCAAAGTTGGTCAGTGAATAATGTCTGTTATTAGTAATGTATTTGTAGAGGAGACCAGGAAGTCACATCATTGTGACTGGCTCCTAAGTGACTGACCCCTGATCTCGGTCACTGACCTTAGCCATTGCATATTCCATATAGACAACAGGGACCCAGTGTCCTCCATACCCAGGCAGTATGGAACCATTGGCTCCAGCTCATTATATGTTTCAAGTGCAGAGAACTGCAGAATTTTAGTTCCCCAAGGCACTGTGGATTGCCTTAGTTTGCAAGGAAAAAAATTGAAGAGTAAGCAAAATTAGAATATTTATTTTATATCAAATACATTTAGAATCATTATGTGGATCAATGAGGGCTGATGCACACTTTAGTCTCCACACTTATTGCATTTTCAGGCTTTGAATGATGCATAATGACATGGATTTAGACTAAGAAAAACGGAATTCAGGGCAGAGATTACTCGAGCAAATGTTGTTTGATAGAAAAGGCAGATAATTTGGTTCCCATGTTTCAGTAACAATGATGGAAACTCCCAGCATGAGTCTTCTATTTTTGTGAAACAGCTATCGAAAAGCAGGAGGTTCATTATCAAAGTCAGCACATATTTTTGCATTACATACAAGAACACAAAGTTGCTCAGGGCCAAAAAATATTAAATGATTCCATCAAAAAAATATTAAATGGAAGAAGAAAAGTCCTAGAATGCTCATCTCTTCCTCTTGACATGTGCAATAGTCAGGCATTCTCTTCTAAACAAAGTTTTGCATTGCTTTTCTTGATGAATGCGGATGTGCTTCACTGTGGCATCAAGCATCCAGCACCAAAATTTCAGAGATAGTTTTTCAAATCAGTTCCTCTAAGGAAGGTCACCTTGCAAGTAACACAACTATCTGTACATCAAATTCCCATCATCTAACCATTCATCTTTCCATTTACCTCTTCCTCTGTCATTGACAACCTACCCTATGCCAGGCACAGTGTCTGAATCTGGAGAAATATAAGGAAATATCCTAATCTCTCATCACCTTCTACCTATCAAATGACTCGGTTTAGGAGCTGTAGGCAGGCAGGGTTCTTTAAGCAGAGAGGTAGATGCAATGTGAGCAGTACAGGGACTTGTTAGAGCCATCAAGCAAGATGCTGGCTTGTCTGGAGGAGTGTCAGACACTTCCTTCAGAGAAGAAAGACATATCTAACACAGGAATCAGAGAAATTTAGAAAAAAAATACTATATATTGTATTCTTATAATTCTCTACCACTACTCTACACCATCAAGGTGAACATATTAGCAATTAAGATGTTGTTTGCATGGCCTCACTTGCACCCTCAAAATGGATTATAAGCAATCTTTGGTTTCCCAGGAATCCATGGCCTTAATGGTACAAGTCATATGATCATAGTCCTGAGCAAACTGAGAGGCACTATCATGACTTCATCTAATCTCCAAGTATCTCCCTGTGGTTCTTACTGTAATCACATAAAAACAGATTTCTGAATGAGGTAGCTCACCCTAAACTAGCTTAATTCATTAAGCACACACGTTGAAAATTCATGTGCGTCTCTTTTTAACACTCGACTACCTATTAAAATCACAATATTGTCTACTTTATGAAAAACAAAATAATAAATATATGCATAAAATAAAAGGTTAAAATTGTAGAAGCTTTTAATTCTGGCCCCTGCTGTGTTTAATGATCACTACCTAACCAAACCTTTGTCTGCCTTTTGACTTTTAAGGATAAATTTATAACTTCATCTACTTTTTTTCTTTGTCCTAGTTTGGAAAGCTCCACCCCTTCTCTCTTTTCGTCTTCTGCTGTTGTTTCCCACTGGATATATCCAATGGAGGACAGGAGAGAAGAAGAGGCTAAAGTGGTCTTTGGAGGTGAGTTTCCCATACTAAAAGTAAAGCAGGGAAGGGAGAAGATTAAGGATCACATACAGAATGTGTATATTATAGTAACTTAAAGCAACTTTTCCTTATTTCCACAAGTAAAAAACTATCTTAGCTTATAAGTGGCTTACCACATTGATTAAGTCCTCCAAATCCTTCAAACTCCAGTTAGCATGTCCATCTTTGCACAACCTTCTAATTCCATGATGCTCTCAGACCAACAGTCCATTAAAGGGCTCATGGATTTATATCCTGCCAAACTATTCTCTACAATAGAAAGAAGTCATCGCTACTTATATCCACATTCAGAATCTAGCTTTGAAACAATATAGCTAATAAAATCATGTAAAATACATTGCCAATAATTGTTCTAATTAAGCCCCTTGAGCCTAAGAGTATCTGATAGGACAATATAGTGAGGGTGGTAGCCCTTTGTCCAACCTCGACAAGGTACGGCTTAATTCTATCTGTCCTTTAGTAACACAGATCATTGGTAAAGTTACTATGACTCTTCCTCTCTAGATTTTCTCATCTGTTTATATGGGAAAATCACGGTGACATCTTGGCATTGCTATGAATTGCAAATAAAAATGGATATAAATGCTCTTGGGAAGCCACAAGGACTATATGAGGATTTATTAGTCAGTGAAATAAATTAATTTATTGCAACTGAATAACAGGTCCTGGGGAGTCTCAAATGCATATTTATGATATATTGTAAGGAACAAGAGAAATTATAATAATTACCCTCAAATAATTCTTTGAAAATCATGAAATACATATATCATCTTCATTTTATAATAGCATCATAACATGTGAGTATTTAATTTAACAAATACTTTATCATTTTGTTTGTTTCTCTAAGGTTGTAAAAAAGTATGCAGAGATTTAAAATTCTTAAAAGTTGATGAACGATGAAGCCCAACGGGTAGGTTGTTAATCAGAGGAGTCAGTATGGAGTGACGCTATCTAAAGTTGTGGATAAATCCATGATACCACATTCACTCTGGGAGACAGGTATAAAAACTAATCTATTTAGAAGCCAATACAGCTTTGCATCTTCAAGGTTAAAGACTTATTTAAATCTCAGTGTGCTATATCAGATATTTATACCTGCTCATAACCAAATTACCTGATTGAGCTATGACCATTTATGCAATTATATAGATGAGAACACATGTAATACAGTCCTGAAAGGTGTAAGCAATATCCATAAGTCATAAATGAATCTAAATTCTTGTTAATAATAAAAATATTCTAGAGATCTTCCTCAAATCTCTCAGACATAGGTGTCAGTCTGTGCTCTATATGTTATGTGTATTTCCACAAATCTTTCTAGCCTTAGCCCTCCATATATATTCTTCCACCTTCATAGGTGGTCTTCATTCATTCATATTCATATTGAATGCATCTTATAAACACTGAATGATAAAACTACTATTCTTAAAGCACTAATATGTGCCAAGCACTGTGTTATAAGTTAATTATCTAATTTAACTTAAAAATATGATTTTAAGTCATTTTTAGTGAGGAAATAGACGTTTCAAGGCATAAGTGGAATTCTTACACATCAGCCATTTAAATGCCTTCATTGTGTATGAACAACAGCATGTTGTTCAGGACAATAAAGGTTACCTCCTGGTACTCACTTTTGAGCAGGTTTTGATCCAAACTTACATAGCTAATAAGCTGTAGGACTTATTCTACCATTTTAACTTGGTTCTCTATGATTCCAAGCCTTGTGTTCCCCATGCTTGTACTCTATTGACTGATTCACAGTAGCTTTTGCCATCAGAATGACCGCCCTCATATTCCAGAAGAAAAGATAAGATGATGCAGTCTAATGACCATGACTGAAAGATTCAGATATGACCACCTTTCTAAACATAACGATGTTATGTACTCTACTTAAAAAGGGGATCCAATTTATTTACTTTCCTACCATTTTTCTATATGGAGCTCAAGGAAGGACACTAGCTTTATACTTCCAAGCATTTTGTTTGTTGTGGCACGTAAATTATATTTTCCAGCCACTGGGAGGTAGCCATGTTTTGCCACAACAGTGGTATTTTGAGCTTTAAAAGCCTCTGCCCAGCTGTGATGAGAAAGTGATGATGGTGGTAATGGTGATGATATTGGTGACAATGATATTGGTGGTGGCAGTGCTGGAGATGGTGTTGACGGTGGTGACAGAGACAATGAGGGTGCTAATAATGATGATGAGGATGATGGCAATGATGGTGATTATAATAGTAGTAATGGTGATGGTGGTGATATTAACAGTAGTGTGATAATAATGATTATGGTGATAATATGTTGATGATAAGTATTATGATAATGCTGCTTCCCATTCACATCAGTGGTCAAACTTACCTTGACAAATAGATTTCTTTTTCAAACAAGTCTTTATATATAGCACACCTATGATTTGATGTAAACTGTTTTAGTTTATCTTTTTATAATCCAGTTATGTTCACTATCTGATGTTATGTTATATATGTGTTCAACTTTACAATAGATGGTCTGTCATCTACTAAATACAAGAATTTTGTGTGTCTGCTTTGTTATTTTCTAAACTACCAGCACTAGGACTATTGCCTGGCACTTAATAAATGACTATCATCAACTAGTTTTTAATTGTTTTGTTTTGTTTTGTAGTTGATATACCAGGCACTGTGTCATCATGGTTCATTATCTTCTTAAGGTAAACATAAAAAACTAATTACTTTGATACTTTGACAGTTGAGAATGACCAGACAGTGGTGGCATGCTACTTTAATCCCAGGATTTTGGTGGTACTGACAGGGAGAATCTCTGAGTTTGAGACCAGACTGGTCTACAGAATGAGTTCCAGGACAGCAAGGACTACACAGAGAAAAAAAATGAGAAACTAAAATATGAGTGCTGTGAAGGAGCTAGTAAATACATATGCTGAAGGGCCAGGGCCAGAATTTAATCCCAAACCCTAAATTACTGCAATGGCCTGCTATGGACATTGATCAAGCAGCATAACTTTTGTGAGACTACTTCTTTTTTTGTCTTTTATGAAATAAAATGAGTATCTTAGTCATGGTTTGATTACTATGAAAACACACCATGACCAAGGCAACCCATATGAAAGAAAGCCTAATTGGGGGCTGGCTTACAGCTTCAGAGGTGAATACATTAATATCATAGTAGAAAAATGACAACATTCAAGCAGAAATAGTGGTGGAGAAGTGGATGAATATTCAAAATCCAGACCTGTAGGCAGGAGAGAGAGAGAGGGGGGGGGCTTGTCATGGACCTTTGAAACCTAAAATCACCCCTAGTGACACCCTTTCCTCAACTAGGCCACACATACTCCAACAAGGCCGCATTTGTATGAGCCCATGGAAATTATTCTTATTCAAACCACCACATTCCATGCCCTGGCCTTCATAGGCTAGTAGCCCTATCAGAATGCAGAAACGTACATACTCAGACCAAGTTTAAAAGTCTCCACAGTCTATTACAGTCTCAACACTATTTAAAAGTGCAAAGTCTCTTCTGAGATTCAAGGCAATCTCTTAATTATAACCCCTTGCAACATCAAAATCGAAAAGCAGTTCACATACTTCCATCATACAAAGGCACAGAATGCACATTACCATTCCAAAAGGGAGGAAAGAAGCATAGTGGAAATACTGAACCAAAGAAAGACTTAAACCCAGCAGGGTCAACTCCAAATTCTGTAGCTCCATGTTTGATGCCAAAGTGTTCTTCAGATCTCGGACTCCTTTCAGCTTTGTGGACTCCAACACACTTCACTCTCTTGAGCCAGTTCTACAAATAGTTTTCAGCTTTCTTTGGCAGGTATCCCATAGCTTGGGTATCTCCAAAATACCTCCAACACAATCCAGGCTTGACCTTCACAGCTTCTTGCCATAATCTCTCTGGGCCTCCATGCAGGGAAACAACCCCTGAAGTGTGCTTGGCCTCAGCAACTTTCCTTAGTCATAGAGGGAGATTCCACAATCCTTTTCTTGTATCCTTGACTTTAATACCAGAATGACATGGCCAAAACTGCCAATTTCTGCTACTTGATGGGGCTAAAGCTTCACCCTGTTTTCAATATGTTATGGTTTTCTTCACTGTTTTTGTTTTTATTTAATTCCTTTCACAAGTTGGAAGTTTAACAGAAGAAGGGTTTTCCATGAGGTCACCACTCCCTTTGTTCCATTTAGCATGAGTTTTTTTCTTTAAAATTTTAATTTCTATGAGCCCTAAACTTAGTTCTATTATACTTCTTGGTGCCCCTTTTTCCCCAAGCTATATATTTTGTATGTCTCCTTGCCCCATTTTATCCTTTTCATTGTAGACCTGCATAAGAGTGATTACTAATAACTACACAACAGAGTCAATTTTAGGCTGTCTTGAAATGTCTTCTGCCCATGCCATAATCAAAAACTCTTCAATTCAGCCTCATTTCTAATAATCTGTATCGCCACTTGACTGTGGCTTACCAGCATGAGTCT
>LOEQ01006306.1:49832-72921 GCA_001685075.1 Bramus lutescens | reverse complement strand
CACCAACCGAGTTCCGAGTTGGGTTCTGCCAATATGTTGGATACATGGAGAGTCTGAGTTCAAACTTAGTAAAAAATAAAGGTTCCTTGCCTTTAGATACAGGACTAGGTCTCCTTCTTGGTTTTGGGGAGACTCTGCCATCAGGGTATAACACTATATCACTAATTATGGCCTCTTCCTGAGGCTCCTCTTAGATATCTTGTTGTCCTCCTGCGTCATGGAGATTCAGCTGCATTGACTCTTTAGATCTGTCCACTTCATGAGTTTCAACACTACAGAGATGATGAATGCTGAGGTTTGCCAACTCATAGCCCTAGTTCTGGGCCTGGGGTGTAGGTGCATTGGTCAGCTTGTTAGCTTTCCCTTCCCATCACTCCCCAAGTGAGCTCTCCAGCACTGCCTCAGCTAGAACACCCCATGCAAGGCTACTGCAAGGAGTGGGGTCCGTCCCCCTGTCTCAGGCCTTCAGATCCACTTCCCCTCACCAGGACAGCTCCGCTCTTTTGCCTGGGAAAATTGCAGGATCCTGTCTGATGATTGCTGTAGGGAAATAGGAGGATGTGGTGAGGTCAGCTCTCCTGCTCTCATGCCTTCAGGGCTGGCTCACCTGTGTCCCTGACCAAAGGGTCGGCTCTCCTCAGATTCACAAAGGGCCAGGACCAGTCATCCCAAGTCCAGAGAAGCACTGGGCCAGATCAGGACAGCATGGTTCCAAAAACTCCCGTGCTAACATGGTCATGTATATCACCCAGACCCCAGCTGCAGCAGGATCATGGACCCCAAAATGGCCCTTAGGGACACCTCAGGTCCTGAAACCACCACAACCATGGTGGTAGCACAGGCCACCCAAATGGGTACAGACTCCACAGCAATGGGACCCTCAGATACCAACATGGCCTTTAGTGGCAACCCAGAACTCTGTGGCATTGTCATAGTCTTCAGTGACCTCAAGAGGCACAGATATCCACACAGATTCTAGCTGTGGCTTGGCCACCAAACCAGACATGGCCCCTGNAACCAGACACGGCCCCTGGCTGCAGCCCTGGTCCAAATATTGCCATGGCCCCAGTTGAGTCCTGACCACCCAAATTGGCCTGGCATTAGTGAGGTGAGATGGGAGGATGGAGGTGGGGGATGGTGAGTTGGACCACAGCCCCTGGACATACATCATCATCAGCACAGGTCGTGGCCCCCCGCCCCCTCCCCCGTGAATCTGGGTGACCTCTGGTACCAAGATGGATTAGGACCCCAGGTACAGTGTGATCATGGACCCAGACATGGTGTTCAGCCACATCTGGGGCCAGGTTGTCATCATTACCCCAGATGTCTGTGCAGGTCATTAAGATTGACATGGTCCCCCATGGCAACACGTCCCTTGGACACCAGTGTGTCTCTAGGTGGTGGTCCAGACTACAGGCTCCTGCCCAGCCTCCAGCTGCGGACAAGAGCCCCAGACATCAGCACAGGCCACCTCAACTGCTCCAGAGCCTGGGACCAAGACCATGTTTAAATCATTGATATATATTACTTCAGTATTATTCAGTAAACTTTGCTACTGGGAATAATTCGTTATTCATATGAGTCTGATTTGATGACATGTGTCTATGTACTTTGTTTCCAAATGAATGAGCTTTGTTTCCAATAATGACACTGTCTTTGAAGTGTCCAGAATAATTGAAGAATATTATCATTTTTGGATAATGCTATTTTGAGTTTTCTGATGAAATATAATGGAATGAAAGTAAACTATATTATTTAGAGAACACATTGTTCTTTAGAATAAAAATTATTAATAAAATACTATAGCAAAGGCATATGATTTGAAGACCAATTTATGATCACTATTTTTCTTATCAAAGAGAAAATTTCATATGCACAAACTGAAGGAATGTATGCATGGTTAACGTAAACCATTCTTAATGAAATTATTTTAAAGATACAATAGCACGGTGAATATGTAAAATATTTGAAGAGTTTTGATAATTACAGATTCAATTTAGATCTATGGGCTTTACTTCCTTTTGGATACAATCTTAAATTTTAGCTTTATTAGGAAAAATTCTTGGCATAGTTCTCTTCCCAAAGACTTCTTAATTTAAAAACAAGCATGTTCTTAATGCTATCATCCACTTCATTAAATTGTGTTGTCATGTTACCAAAAAAATACCATTTCATCTTCAATATTAAGCCTTTTTTTCTACATTTAAATGAATTTCTTAATATGTCACACTTCAGTTTCACACAATGGGTAAAGTTTCATTTTCATTTACTGCCTTATATGAAAAAAGGAGGCCCAGAGGCTTTTGAATTCTTTTTGAAGTATTTGATGATTTTGTTTTAATACATCATCTTCAAACACTTGGTTACTGATATAAGAAACGATAT
This sequence comes from Bramus lutescens, assembly GCA_001685075.1. Taxonomy (NCBI): domain Eukaryota; kingdom Metazoa; phylum Chordata; class Mammalia; order Rodentia; family Cricetidae; genus Bramus; species Bramus lutescens. The sequence continues at coordinate 70,536 of LOEQ01006306.1, read as the reverse complement.
TTTACCCATTGTGGCAATCATTCCAAGATCCAATCAACAGTCAGATTAGAAAGGAAGTTTAATAATTTAGGAAGATCGTTTGTTGCAAGAAAAGCCATGCTTCCCTTATGGATGTTAAAGCTCCTCTGATATGTAGCCAGTTGTTGCTACGTGCAGTCTTCACTAATAAAAGCAATGGAAATTGATGGTGCTTGACTGTTGGTGATTTTTTTTCCTTTTTTTTTTTTGGAAAGGACTTATTTCTGATTTCTTATGGAACTGGGATACTATTAGTTACCTGTGAACATTTTATTTAATGAAATGTTCAGGATAACTTGTTTTAAAATAGAAAATAGTTACAGATCCTTTTGGATCCTGTAGCTGTTTGAAGATTAGTAAGAAAGCATATTCATACTGCCTAGCAGTGGCATGAACAGAATACTTGGTTACTCACACAAGAAAGTGGTTGCAAAATATAATATGAGATGATTAATATCAACAAACCATATGTGCCCCCTGGCAGCATGAACATCTTCCACTTACTGTAGTAGGTCCAGGCTTTATAGATCCTCGTGGTTAGTGTTGTCTGTCAAATGAGAAGCTTTGTGATTTCTATCAATTCTTTGCTCTGCTGGTGGCCCTGATGTCAGACACATGAAGCACATCTCGCATTCTCCACCAAAATGAAAAGGACTTTTAAACTCTTCAAATTACTCCCACAGACAGAGCATGCCTTACCGTACCAGCAAGCCTTATGGGAAATATCTGAAGAAGTATTAACATGGCAGATAAATGTCATGAATGGACTTCCTCTCATATTAAACTGCTTAATTTAACATAAATTGAACAGTCAAGAATAAGAGCCAGACATAGTTGTGTATAATAATTGATTAAAAAAATGAAAATGAATAACTTAGTAAGTTGAGAAATACTAAGAAATACTGACATTCCCTGAACACTGGAACAGTGGTTTAGAAAGGGCATCAGTGAAAACATGAGTTTAATATCTAGATGTCTTCCTCCCAGAAACACCTGGGGAGCAGTCCTGCTATCTGCCCGTTTCTAGGATTTCTCAGACTTCCTGGAACATAAGTGGGGCCCTGTAACTATTTAGACTATTGAAAGTTATTTTAATTATGTGTATATGAGGATGTGTGCTTGTAAGCATGTCAGGGTGTGAGTTCGGGTGTCTGCAGAATCTGGAAGAGTTACAAGACGCACTAGAATTGAGTGTGAGACCTATATAGGATGCCCAATGTGGGTGCTGTGAACTAAAATGAGGTCCTCTGCTAAAGAAGATGTAATTGCTAAAGTATCTTTCTGTCCCCAGATTTTGATGCACAGTAAATCTTTTATAAATACTTGAAGAGATTCTTATTGTTTAGGGAATATGCTGGTTAGTTAATTTGTTTATTTTGTCACCTTGGTAGGCCCCAAAACCATCTGAGAAGAAGAAACACCAGTTTAGCAAATGACTCCATCAAACTGCCTGCAGGCCTATCCGTAGGTGCATCTTATTGATTAATGATTGATGAGGGGAGTCCAGACAACTCCGGCGGGTTTCACCTTTGGGCAAGTGGTCCGAAATGTTGTAAGACATCAGGCTGTGGAAGCTGTAGGGAGCAAGTCACCAAGCAACTGTCGTCCGTGGTCTCTGCTTCTGTTCCTGTCTCCATGTCTTACCTTGAGTTCTTGCCATGACTTTCCCTCTCTGTTGAACTGGAGCCTGTGAGTTATAAGCTCAACTAAAGTCATTGTTCTCCAAATAGCATGTGGTCGTGCTTTTGTTTTTCATCATGACAGTAGAAAGAAATCTAATACATAGCTGATATGTAGATTCGTATTCATGACATATTTTACCTTCGATGGAACATCCTCATTTGTAGCTGTGAGTGGCCTCAAAACCAGGCTGCATGCTCAAGTAAACGCTCACAGGTATCTCAGTTGTCAAGACTGAAATAATAGACACATTGTTCAAAATTATCACCAGAAGTGAGGGGCAAATCCAACAAAATCCACAGATAGAGAGGTGAATAAGAACAGCAAAGAAAGAGATCTGAAGAAATAGTAAGAACTGGCCTTGAATTAAGAAACAAAGTCTGTTTCCTTTGACTGTTATTGTTGTTTCTCATGTTATACGCTTAGATGTTATGGGGAAACTTGAAGCAGATTTTAAAAGTTTATAATAACTTTAAAAATTTTTGAACTTCGTGCAATTTAACATAGTTCTAACTCATGCTATCAATTTCTTAAATGTATTTTACTGCTAAAAGGCAATTACTCATTTTGCTGGTTTTTCCAAAGGGATACTCTTCCTTGCCATTGATAGTGTAAATTGAAACTTCTTTTCTCAAACTGTTATAAGCATTTCCAAATGTATTGACACTTTTTTTCAGAATATTTCAACTAGTTCCAAAAATAATCAGATGATAGATTAGGTAATTATTCTCTAGCCTGCTAAGATCCATGTGTATGATTATTACCTCCAAACACTGCTTTCAGAAGAAAGCAGTGAAATAGAATGCTACATTAATAAGCATCCATTTTCTTTTCCGTTATAGACAGAGTAATTTAAATTAATAGATGAAATCTGTGATCAGAGAAGTGGTATATTTAATACAATATAGTTACACTGTCATTTTAACAAGTAAAAGCACTGTAATGTTATTTTTCCTTTGTAAAATGGAATATTTAATGTTACACTGCTTGAGTCTTTCTCCTGCTTAGAATGATGTACCCATTCCCTTAAAAACTGGTACAAAATGAAATATTACAGCAGACATAAGTTAATCATATGCAAAACTCTTAGCCAATAATAGCTCTCACATCTTCTAATTTGTGCTGTGATATATTGCAATGTTTGTTTTTATTTATTCTTTGAAACTTTCATAAATGTACACAGCATATACTATATTCATAACTCACGTCCCAATATCAGTGCACTAAAAGTTACCAAAGGCTCCATTTCACTTGGGAAAACCAGATACTATGTTATTTAAATGTTATTCCTATTCACAAATTCATTCCCACTTCCCCATTAATTACTGTTGCTAGATGTTTAGATACAAACTTTATTTTGCATTGACCCATTTAGAAATAATCATGGATAGATGATCAAACAAAACCATTCAACTATATCTATCATTTATATGGAATAATATAAAACAAAGCTGGCATAAAGGTTTTTTGTTAAAACTCATATTCTATGATCTCCAAGGAGCATTACAGAAAGCCAATACTAAAATCTCCACCTCTTCCATTAAAATAATCACTTGGTTAGAATCATCTAGTGAATTTTAGAGGAACTGTGAAGGACCTAAGCAAAATCCTAGGCTGCCTGCTTCAGGCCCTGCTTCACTGATACCTGCTCACTAGGGCAAACTTGCAATGCTCAAGATTCTAGTTTGCTCAAGAGACTTCACCCTGGTCTCTGAAGCACTATGAGCCTACAAATATTCTTTGTAGGGATGCTTGGAACTTCTTACTTTTGGTAGTGTCACTGAGATTTACTGCCCAGATTGTCAGTCTTTGCACGAGCACACTTATCAATTCTTCACCAGTGAGGCAGTTTGAATGAAAATGCCCGCAATAGACTTATAGGGAGTGAGATTATTTGAAAGGATTAGGATATATGACCTTCTTGGAGTGGGTGTGGTATTGATGAAGGAAGTCCCTTACTGGATGTGAGCCTGGAGGTTTAGGCCAGTTCGAGTTGTCTACTCTCTCTTCCCTCTCTCTGCCCTTCCAGATGTAGAACTCTCAGCTCCTTCCACATCATGTTTTCTTGCACGCTTCCATTTCATGATAATGTACTAGACCTCTGGACCCGTTAAATAATTTCGTTTATAAGAATAACCATGGTCATGGTGTCTCTTCATAGGTATAGGCACCGTAACTAAGTCAGTGGTACCAGGGACTGGGGCATGACTGGTAGTCAAGAATGTGTTTTTGTTTAGAGGAACATCCTACACTTTGGAAAGTTGGACTAAAACGTGGTTGAATATATAAAACGGGCTTAATGGACCATCCTAGTAGGAGCATAGAAGATAGTGATGAAGGTGATTTGGGGACTCAGCTCAAGAGGTTTTAGAGAAGAAGAAAATTAATATGTGACTGGAGATCATTCTTGTGATATTTTGGCAGAGAATGTGACTGTACTTTGCCCTTGTCAAAAAAAAAATCTGCCTTTGACTATCTTGAAGTATTCTGAATTAACAGCAAAGACAAAGAAGGTTTCCAGATTGTGTTGCTTGGATATTAAGAGCCACTGTAAGGCAGATCTATAAAGAAAAAAAGCAAGCTAAGCAAGAAAAATATAAAATGTACAGTTTGAGGAGAAAATGTCATAAGCTACCTTTTTGGAGTAACTTCTGCCATGATTCTAGCCACGGGGGGCTTTGTGTGTTCCAGGGATGGGATGTGAGGATTAGAACGGTTAAGTAGCATGAAGAGAGATAAGAAAGAAACACAGAGACGTAGGATAATACAGGGAAGGCAACTCAGTGAATGTTGAATACTGAATTCTGAGCTCCGAGTTCTCCCACATTAATTTTTTTATATGCTTTTATACCTGAATACAAAAGGGGGGGAAGGAAAAAGACTGCTTTAACATGACACAAAAGACCACCAGAGCTGTTAACTTTTTTCGGTACTTGAGATATTAAGCCATTAATTCCTAAGTAAAGCAAAGGTTGTTTGAGGCAGTGAACAGACCCTAGACCAAGTATCCTGTATACAGCCACTTCTTGTGTCAAACATCCTATTTTGGGAAAAAAAAAAGGAGAGGACATAGGCTCAAATTCTCTGACCTTTGGTCAGGATAGAGTAGATCCACCTCTATGCACCATTTTAGTGTTCAAAGCCCCAAGTAACCACCCCCTAGGTCAGGGTATCTTATTTTGTAGCCACACCTGCAGTCAACAATTTTGAAAGAGCAAAAATAAGCTCAAACTCTATGACCTTCAGACAAGGAGGAACAGACTCACTTCTGTGTGTGGCCCAATTAGGAAAATAAGCACAAAGAATAAAGAGAATGGTTACTTCAGGGTAAGATCCCACCCAACATGTGAAAAGGAATTAAAGAAAAGTTTAGGGCACAAATCTTTAATCCAAGAACTCAGGAGGGAGAGGCAAGGGACTCTCTAAGTTGGAGGCCAGCCTATTCCACAAAATGAGTTTCAGAGCAGCCAATGTGGGGCAGTGGAGGAAATCATTAAAAACACAAAGTTGGTGAAAATGTATTTGAACAATGGACTGTGTTCCAGCCCCAACAAGTAGTAGAACTTGGTTCTATTTTAGAATCAAGGGTTCAGGAAGGGGTTATGGAATCTCCCTCTGTGACATGCAAAAGCTGCTGAGGCCAGGCATACGTGAGCGATACCCTTGACTGGAGGCTCAGTGGGGCTGTTGTGTAAAACTTTGAAGGTAAAACCTGGATTGCCTGGGAGGCCCTAAAATCATGGAGATTGCCAGAGTTGTAAGATACCTGTCAAGAACAGCTCATAGTGAGTATGGAACCAGCCCAGCAGAGAGAAGTGTGTTGCAGTCAACAAAGCTGAAAGGAGTTGGAGATCTGAAGAGTGCATTGACATCAAACATGTAGATGCAGATTATGGACTTTTTCAGGCATAATTTTGTTCTTGCTTTGGTCCAATATGTCTTCACTATGCTCCCTTTCTTCCCCTTTGGAAATGTCATGTATATTCTGAGCCACTGTATGTTGGAAGTATGTGATCTGATTTTTGATTTTGTTATGCAGGGGGTTACAGTTAAAAGATTGCCATGAGTATCAGAGAGCTGTAGAGTTTTAAAGCTGTTGAGACAATGAAAATTTTGGGGACCATTGAGGCTGAATAAAATACATTTTGCATTATGATATAACTATAAGACTATGGGATGTAGGGGTAGAATGTGATAGTGTGAATGAAAATGGCCCCATAGGTTATAGGGAGAGGTATTATTTGAAAATATATTGATATGTGGTCTTGTTGGAGTAGGTGTGGCCTTGGTGGAAGAAGTGTGTCAGGGGCGAGCGTTGAGGTTTCAGAAACTCAAGCTGGGTCCAGTAGCTCATTCCTTCCTCCCGCTGTCTGCTGACCCAGAAGTAGAGCTCTTGGCTCCCTCTACAGTGCCATGTTTGAATGCACTCTACCATGCTTCACACTGATGATAATGAACTAAACTTCCAAACCTGTAAGCCAGTCCTAATTACATGGTTTCCTTTCTAAGAGCTTCTCTGGTCATGGTGTCTCTTCACAGCAATAGGAACCTAACTAACACACCTCTGTTACATCTTGTATCAAAATTAAAACCTGCTAATTTCTGTCTTTTTTTTTTTTTGGACATCATCCTTGGAAGACAAGGGCAGTTATGTGTGAGAGAAACAGAAGGAAAACAGTCTTAGGTTCTTAAACTGAAGGATGAGGCATTTCCTGTTTTAGAGGAATGGCTTGTGTTTCACGGTTTTCCCATGATTGTGTATTTAATATCCCTTTATGCACACCAGTTCAATAAAATTGGTAAGTTATTTTTAGAAGATAAGAAAATAATATGAGCTCCTGTCTCTGTCATCATAGTTAAAAAAAATCACTGCGGTCTCTAAAATAGCTGGGCTAATAATGAACAAAATGATGAGCACTCATTGGATTTCCATATGCGATTGTTTTGAAGTTCAAAAACAGCAGTGACAACAATAAAACTATATATAGCATTAGCTGCCATTCTTATACCTAAATCAGTTTCTAATTCAGTCTCTAATTGAAGTTAATTGTTTTCAATTTTCCTCTCAGTGCAAACATATTTGTCAAGCATTATTCATTCATAACGATGCATAAATACCCAAAGCCATGAAGAATTATTTATCATCAAACAATCATTACATTAACTTGTACCTTATAAATTGCTAACAATAAAATCTACTGTCTTTTCTTTTCAGAATAACAAGATAATTTTATTAACATTTTGAAGAGAGAGATTTAAATTGAAGGTCTCCGTTGTGTTCCTCACCTTGGACATCAGGGAACCTCATAAAAGAAGAGAAAGTTGTAGCAGTTAGAAAGGATGGAGGACACCAGGAGAACATCATCCACTTAATTAATTAAGCAAGGATCATATTGGCTCACAGAGACTAATATGATTATTAATAAGCCTGCATGGGACTATGCCAGGTTCTCTGCCTATGTTATGGTTGTTAGCTTGGTGTTTTTGTGGTACTCCTAACAGCCAGAGTGCGTGTGTCTCACTTTTTTCAGTTTCTATATGAGGGCTTTGGTCTTGTCCTATTATATCTTTTTCTTAATAAGGAATACTTTTATTGATTCTATTTTCAATTATCCAGACTCATACTACTACTGTTTAGAAAATAAACAAAATAAGTATTAAAATCAATAAATCATTTCACTGTGAAAATATCAAGTTATAATATTAAGTTAATATTTCTTAAAATTTATAGGAGAATCACTACATAGCATAGAATAATTTGAAGTTCATGATAAAATTACAAACTGTTAGTCTCAAGACTCTCTCATGCATTTAAATGTCAGAAAATTGGATTTCAAGTGCACGTTTAATTTCTTTTAGAGATTCTACAACAATATACATTGAAGTTTAGGATCTCTTGCTATAGAGAAACAAAATCAATTCACTTACTTAAAAATTGCAACACATTTTAAGATAGGTTATGCAATGTTTGGAAAATATCAGACTTCTTTTGTAAATTCAAATAACAACACTGTAGGAAGAAGGCCACTTATTGGTTCCCAGCTGCCCAGACTCCCGAAATAATCACACAGAAACTATACTACTTAAATCACTGCTTGGCCCATTAGCTCTAGCTTCTTATTGTCTAACTCCTACATCTTAATTTAACCCATCTCCATTAATCTGTGTATTGCCATGTGGCTGTGGCTTGCTGGCTAATGTTCCAGTGTCTGTCTCAGGTGGGGCTACTTGGCTTCTCTCTGACTCCGCCTCCTTTCTCCCAGCATTCAGTTTTGTTTTTCCCAGCTTAGCTATTCTCTACTATAAGCTCAAGACAGTATCTTTATTGACCAACAGTATTCACAACAAGGAAAAGAGAATCCCACATCACAAAACAATAATATTCATTAAAGGTTCTATACCTATAGCATAGTTTACGTTATAATACAAAAGTTCAGTGAGTCCATCTGGTGATAGAAATCAGTTGAGAAATTTTCAAGATAGAAAATAAAACAGACTAACACAGAAAATTGTCTTCTTACATGGAACCCAAGGGAATGCAGAGATCTCAGAGGGTGAAAGTGCTTACCATACAACAAAGCTGGCCAGAAGTCAGATCTCAGAATCAATACTACATGCTTGATGTTTCTCAGACACCTGTAACTCCAGCTCTGAGGGCTATGTTGCTCTTCCGTGGCTTCCATCTGTGTATGGATAAGTTTGCCTACACACGTGCTCTCTCTTAGATTCTATCTCTGTGTGTCTTTTTCATGCACACACCTACGCACACACCTTGGCCCCACACCCATGAGAATTAGGGAAACAATATCACGAAGAATTTATATATATATATATATTAATGTAGGGCTAAACCTATCATATATTCTTTGCTGAGAAGTAGGCAAATGTGATTGGAAGATAGCAGGAAATGCTGTACCTCTTTTACTCAGCAAGTGAGATAGTACCTACATCCAGAGCTGTGCAGTCTGCTTGCTCCACTCCTGCAGCATGCACCATCATTGTGTCACTGTCATGGGCATCTGATTTAGCAAGGTCATAAAATTAATTGCTCTCTCTGTCATTAAAACAAACAAACCACCAAAAACCAACTTGTGAAATGACATTTCAAAGAACTCTCTTCATCTCAAATTACATTGCATGTTGCGAGAGGAGGAATAAACCTTCCTTTGACTTGCAGTAATACCTAATTGACCCTCATTTACAATTCATTTAAAGTTTTGCTTTGTTTTAAATTTATCCCTTTAGGAATGATCATGGGCAAATGGTCAAATTTCATGTTAACTTCTATTTAGATAAGCCGTTTATCAAAAATACTGAAAAACTTAAACCTAAGATATGCCATTTATTAGAAATACTGTAAAACTTTAACATAAAACAAGATCCTTTTCTTTTAAAACTCATTTTCTATCATCCAGCACTAAATAAGGCCAATAAATAAAATTTCTAGCTTCTCCATTAATGTAATAATTTTTGTTAGAGTCCTCTATCCAACTTTTTATTTGATGTATATTTGCATATTCGCATACAGTGTCCTTTTTAAAATTATGCATTACTGAATTCCGAAATCTATCTATGGATTTTGATCATATTCACATGACTACTTCCTAATTTCTTCCAGATTGGACCCCAAATCTTCTCACATTTAAATCCACTGAATCCAATTTCTGCTGTTCATATACTTCTTGATGTCAGGATACCCACCAGAGCAGAAATATGGTCCTCATCTCAGGAGCTACACTTTTGATTCAAACTAATTGTCTTACCCAGAAGCCATCAACTGTCCAAAGCTTCTCTGTTCTTCTTAGGCTTGATCTTGTGCATGTCTTGCACAGATAATCATAAATGTTTGGTTCATGCATGTAACTTTTCTGTCATATAGAGAAAACACTGCTTTGTTCCATACCCCCCAAGCCACTGACTCTTTCAGATTTTCACCCCCTCTTCAGTTATGGTCCATGAATCTTGCAGATGGGTATGATAAATGTCTCTTTTGTGGTTGGTCTCTCCATTGACATTTTCCACTTACACTGACAATTTGTGAGTTTCTGTATTAACCACCATCCACTGGACAAAGAACTGCCCTGATGAAATCTGAGAGCTACACTAACCTATACATCCAGAGAAAGAAATATAGGAGCCAATTTGGATACTATGTCCAAATACGTAGTTATCTACATAATAATGATAGGTTTACTCAGGAGCACAGAAGCTTTTCAAAAATGTTTTTCTTGTCCATATTTACAGTACTAGATTTATTAATCCTCCAGTGGAATGAGCCATGAATCCCATCAGAGAGTTGATTACATGTGGTGGGTTTTTTTTTAAATGGTCATCATAGGGAATGACACCTTAAGAAGAATGGCTTTATTGAAGCAGGTATGATCTTATTAAAAGAAGTGTGTCACTGTGGGGTTAGGCTTTGACACTTCATATGCTCAAGCTATGCCTAGGGACACAGTTCACTAACTCTTGCCCACAGATCAATATGTAGAACTCTTAGTTATTTCTCCAGCACCATATTTGCCTGAATGTTGACATGTCCCAACATGATAATGGCTTCACCTCTGAAACTGTAAGCCACACCAATTAAATGCTTTCCTTTATAACGGTTGACATGGTTATGGTGTCTCTTCATAGCATTAGACACCCTAAGTAAGGAATAAATTTGTACCAGGAACGGGGTATTGCTGTGATAGGCCTGGCCATGCTCTTGAGTGAAGGAATGTGATTATTGGGACTGTGAACTAAGAAAGTAGTTGAACACTTTAAAATGTTGTTTAATGAACCATGCTAGTAGGATCATGGAAGACAGTGGTACAGAATATGATTTGTTGAACTTTGGAGGACGTTTCAGACAAGAATTTTAGTATGTTAGCTAGAGATCATTCTTCTAATATCTTGGTGAAGAATGTGGCTGCATTCTGCCTTTTTTTCAATCTTGAAATTTTTAAATTTTGCTAAATTGAAGAGTTTTAGATTAACTACGTTGGCAGAAGAAATCTCAAAATGGCCTAATATAGACTGCTTTGTGTGGTTATGATTGTTAACTCTGATGAAGATTTACAATGAAAAGGAACAAGCTGACTAGGATAAATTACAAAATATAAACTTTGAGGTGAAAAGTTCAAGGAAATCAACATATTAATATACTGAATAAATGGACTGGTGATCTCAGGGAAAGATCCCACGTGATTAACTTTCCATTGTATAGAAAGAAAATGAAGAAAATCTTAGAGCTAGATGTTATGGTGTATGCCTTTAATACCAAAAGTCAGACGGCAGAATGTGACAGATCTCTGAGTTTGAGACCAACCTGGTCTGCAGAGCAAGTTCAAGTACAGCCAAGCTTAGGCAGTAAAGTAACAATCAAAAATAGAAAGTCAGTAACTATGTAGCTAAAGAAGGGGGGCATGTTCCAGCCCCAGCAAGGATCAGAACTTGGCAGTTTGGGCCACGTGGTTTGGACTTTAGAGATAAGGATAGAAGAAATGGATCATGGAATTTGCCCCCAAGATTAAGGAAGGCTGCTGAGTCCAGGCACATGTCAGGGATGTCCCTGAAAGAGGTCCTAGTAGAGAGGCTATTTCTTACTGGGTAGTGATAGTACACAACTTTAATGCCAGCACACGGAAGGCAGAGGCAGGTGGATCTCTGTGAGTTCAAGTCCAGCCTGGTCCACAAAGTGAGTTCCACATAGCTGGGGTTGTTATGCAGAGAAACCCTGTCTCAAAACAAACAAACAAACAAAAACAGAAAAAAGTAATATTATTATATTTTATCCTTTTCCTTAAGATACTTATAGGTGAATTAAAGGTGAATATCTTACCACCTATGAAAACCATTTAAACCCTTTAGCATCACATATAATAATTATTGGTTCTACTTATTAAAAACTTTGTTTTAGTTTTCATATTGTTCCAAGATGTTCTTATTTGAAGACTACTTCTTAGAAATAAACCCAAATGAGCAATCCAAATTTCAAAAGACCACCCAAGAAAATATTTCAGTTGCAGTAAGAGCTTCTCTACAGTATTTAAAATGTCTCCTTACAGACAGATTTATCGGAATGAATGAAGCTATTATAAGAGGAGACCCACTAGGAGAGCTTTCATTGTGATGTGACATCCTTCTGTCTGTACTGGGAAAAGTCCAGTAATTTTTAGGAAGGTGTGTTGGCAGAGGCCACTAGTTCACTTCCCAACTGCCCTGATTCTAAATAATTACCCAGAAACTATATTATTTGCAAAACTGTTTGGCCAATAACTTAAATATATTTCTAGCTAGCTCTAATACCCTATACTAACCCATCTCCATTAACATTAACATTAACATGAGGATGTAGCCTCTGGCAAAGTTTCAATAGGCTCTGGAGGAGGCATTTGTCTCCTGTGGGCTACATGGCTTCTCGCTCACTCTGCCTACTCTCTCCTTCTCTATCTGCTTGGGACCCTCTTTGCCCTGTTCTGCTAAGCCACTGGCTGAAACAGCTTTAATTCATTACCCAATAAAAGCAAAACTGACAGAAGGACTTCCCACCCCAAAGGTGCACCTAGTAAATAAAACATTCAAAAGATAGGGTAAAGATATAAGCATGAGGATAATAGGAGAAAGGCAGTCATTTTATGTCTGACCAGACAAAATTCTTGAGTTGAGTCAGCTCTTTTCTCCTGTTCCCTCCCTTCTGTTCTCCATAGACTCATTTCTCAGCTAGGTAACTTTGGTGTATCGCTCCCCACTGTGGAACTAGATACAGCCTCCCAAAGAGACAGAGCCTGGAAGGACATTGTTCTTCCAGCATTCTGCAATTTTCTCTTATTACAAGCTTTGGCTTCACACATTTCAATCCTTACTTCCCCTCCGTTAGACTGTTTCTCCATTTCAAACTTCTCAGAATGAAATACCTTTATACTAGAGAGCTGGATAACACCCCCAAACAAAACTCACCATCTCTTAAAGACCCCAATTCCACTTACTCGCTGAACTACTGTGCTAGTCTTTCCAATAAGGTCCAGTGCCGCGGTACTGCCCCGTCTCTTCATCACTATGGATCCACCCAGCTCTCAAGATGTGTATCTACACAGCAATGGACACTTCCTAGGTCTAAATCCATAACAGACCTCTGAAGAAGGGTCCACTTTTGCTAGCCTCTTATTGTCCCCTACTCTTTCTGTAATTCCAAATGGAGAATTATTGCTCTCCTCTGTCCTATTAGCTCTGTTAGCATCCTTTGCATTCTGACCTGCTATACCCTTACCAAATATCCATAGGCATTTGAGGCACAATAGGACTCCTTCCCTGTCCTCTCCGGGGCCCCCTATCTATGGATGTCTATTTCCTCTCCCGTTCAGTGTATTCTCATTTTTTCCTCCCCCTCCTCAAGCAATATCTCAGTTTCACTCTACAAACACATCATCCATTCTCAGCCTTCCCATGATTTATTTTTCTGAGATTTCTTTGAGCAAATGATGGCATTGTATGATTCACTTTGTCTTATCAATGTAAAACTCTTCTCCACCATAATGAGAACATAGTATATGCCCCTGAAGATCCTGTTGATGGAGCTTAGCCCCTATTGCCCCCCCCAATTCAACAAGAAACAGGCAAACAGAGACTACATTGTCCTCCTACTTTTAATGTGCCCTGAGAACTATAACGAAATGACAATGACCTAAAACCCTCAGGTGGGCTGAGAAACTCCAGACAGAAAAGTTGCCTTGAGACAATGGATCTGAGTTTTGATTCTAATTCATGTACTGGCTTTGTGGGAGCCTAGTCTGTTTGGATGCTCACCTTACTAGTCCTCGATTTGGGGGAGAGGACCTTGGTCTTNTAATAATAATAATAATAATAATAATAATAAAGTTGCCTTGGCTGAAAACTGCTATGGAAAATATTTTTAATGATTGATTTTTTGGGAATTTCACAGAATGCACCCTGATCACCCTGACTTTCCAGTCTTCCCATGTTCATCCCCCACCCTGTGACTTCCCACACCAAAGGGTAAAAAACCAATGACAAACACAAGTTCATTTTGTGTTGTTTATATGGTCACTGGAACATTGTTACCCTCCCAGTGCTCAGCGCCTTAAAGACAAATGAGTCCTGCCCTACACCTTCCCCAGCTGCCCTGCACCGCACCTCCTGTCTGCGCTCTATGTGCTAGAAATCAGTTCGCGAGCTTCGGGCAAGGGGCTGGAGATTGAAGAGACACAGCAGAGACAGATCGGCACATGGACCTCAATCACTGGTACAAAGCCCTTCTTTAATAGCGCCATGGAGGCTTAAATGCACAGCCATCAATGGCCAACAGGTGAAAACCCCATCCTCTGATCCTCTAGGTAAGGCACAYCTTTTAGTAACTTCAATGAGAAGGCTCTAGACAGGGAAGAGCAGCTGAAGGCCAGGACTCAATTGGTCCCAGCACCCAGTAGTAGCAACGTACTGTAGAGAGCTATGCTTACCACATCCTTACCACAATTTTTACAAGTTCTCTTAGATGGCTTTCTGTATAAGCTGCTTTTTTTTTTCCCCTTAGGAGGAGTAGGGGTAGGGGTTGTTACAGAAGCCTTTTATAACTTTCTCAAATGTGAGTCTGCTGCCATTGATACCACTACAGGCATGTCTGCGTCTGTGGTCCTGCTTCAGATGGGTTTGTGGAATATTTGTACACTGTGAAGATATATTGGTGTAAGAAAAAGAATGGTGAGTGGCTAGGCAGGAGGTCCTTCCAGGAGAGAAAGAACTCTGGGAAGAAGAAGACAGAGTTGCCAATCAAATACTCATGAGGAATCTTTGTCAACCAATTATCTTTTTTTAAACATTCATTTATTTATTATGTATACAATATTCTGTCTGCGTGCATGCCTGCAGGCCAGAGGAGGGCACCAGACCCCATTACAGATGGTTGTGAGCCACCATGTGGTTGCTGGGAATTGAACTCAGGACCTTTAGGAAGAGTAGGCAATGCTCTTAACCTCTCAGCCATCTCTCCAGCCCTCAATTATCTTTAAGAGGTGGAAGCAAGTTAGGGTGTGGCTTTCTGGGATCTGGAGAAAAATGGCTCGTGGCCCAGGTGCGCTCTCTATGTGTGGTTCCCGTACTACACAGCTGAGCTTGGACTTCTCGTTCCTGTTTCGTGAGTTTTCCCCTTATAATAAATAAAAATATAATTATTTTATCTTTTAGCTAGCCTGGTTATTTCACGAATTGAGCTAACATCAGCAAAATACAAAGGCTGCAGGATGTGCATGAAGAGAGGTAACAGCCATGAACCCTGTGGCAGAATGCAGGTTAATAGAAATGGGTTGACTTATGTTATAAGAACTAGTTAGGAATAACCCTAAGCTATAGGTCGAGCTTTCATAATTAATAAAAAGTCTCCACGTCATTATTTGGGAGCAGGTTGGCAGGACAGGGAAAGACTTCTTATGAATGGCAGCCTGTTGATGTCTGTGGCCCATGTACCACTGAAGGTCATTCAGATGTCCATGGTCTCTGCTGCTGCCTGGAGAAACTCCTCATAAGTTTATGTATATATCAACCCCACTAGTATATGTCACATTGAGACTGCAGAGAACTCGACCTGCAGATGGAATGCTTTATCTCTAAAGTTCTCCCTTTACATCCTGTAAAAACCCAAAACCCCATGTGCAACATGCACAGTCTCTACCTATGCAGAGAGACTAAAGTACTTTAGGTTTTCTGATTAAAAATACAACAATTCTGCTTTTGGAGAAAAAAAAATCACTCCACACAAAGGTAGACTATATATCATAATAAAAATAATTTTAATTGATATTTAAGATTAAATGATAAAAGCACTCAAATATTTTTGACATAGCAATGAAACAATAAAGTGCCTATATCACATTTAAATAAAATATAACATTAAAATATAGATTTTTAATTTGTAATAAATTTTAATATATAGGATAATATTTATGACAAAAGATGGAGAAAGTCATACATGTTTACAGAAAAGATGCATAAACATCTGAGATAAACTTACCTCAGTTTGGGCTAAATTCAAATATAAACTTATATGGGTTCATAACAAAGGTCATAATTGATCAAATTCATTTCTAAAGTCAATATGCTTTTTAACTGTTATTAAGACATACATGAAATTGTGACTGAGGGCTAAAGAGATTCTTTGACTCTTAAGAGTACTTGCTGGTTTACAGAGTTCAGTCCCCAGAACTGGGCCACACTTCCCCTGTGGGTACTTGCATGTTTGTGTTCCTTCCCATACAAAGACAAACAAACATAGACATAACTAAAAATTTAAATAAATCTTAAAACATAAATAGTGAACATACTTAATTATAATGTTCCGTCTTCAACAAGTGTGTGAACTTAGTAATTTTTATCATCTGGCAAATGACTTTTTTGCCATGATAGTTTGTAGTATAAAAATAGTATTTAGAAGTTTCTGGTTCACTTCTGGACACGAAAAAAAGCAAAATTTAGGACACTTTTCTCTTGGTGTCCTAAAGCTTAATTTAGATGATTATGTTAGAATGAATCAATACTTAAGAAAATGACTTTGCAAAAAATATACAATCCAAAATTGTAACAAAATGGTAGGCAATCACTGATGGTATTTTGTTATGTGTATACACAGACCCAGACAGACAGACACACACGCACACACACACACGCACAAACACACACACACTGCCATGTCATTTATTGTAGGCCATTGACTTCTATAATAAAGGAATTATATTTGCATGATTGTTGGAATCACAAAATATCCACCATATACTCCAGCATGTCCAGCTGTGCCAGTCAAAGGCTCCTGATTACAAGGACAGGTGCTTCCCAGAGAGTAGATGATTCTTCATCCACTTTATCCTTATTTATAAGGACCTAACGTCGCTCAGAAACAGTGATCTCACTGAAGGATGTCAAAACATTTTGGGATCATATAGACAGCTCCAACCAAGTACTTCTTGACATCATTGACTTTTCCCCATGTTTCTTTTAAAATGTTTGTCAGGTAAATATTCTGAAGATATCCTAACACTTAAAAATAAGAAAAAAGTGTTAAACTTAAGTTTTTCAATGTGGCATTTAATTGTCCTTCAGTAAATGTGAAATGAAGCAGCTTTATGTTGTGTCATGTATTCTAAAATTCTCTTTTCTAAAACTTTTCCCTAAAACTCAAGCTCTGTTAATTTTTATCCAATGCAGGAAATTTTAGTAACAATAAAATAAGGAGCTAATAACCGTTAGTCATAATGAAAAGAACTCCCAAATTCCTCTTTATATTAGTTGTTTCAAACAATAGATAGAATTTTTAATTTTGTAATTGAGCCTCTTAGGTCCAGTGTTCCTTTAGTAGCTAGCTAGTATAGCTAAACCATTATGTTATGAATTGCTTTTCAGAATTAAATAATTTTATTTATTTATTTTCTATTTTATGTTTTGTGATCCAGTGAGATAAATGACAAAGATTACCAGAAATTATCCCTGAACTACTGTGCATTTTACGGGTTTATACATTTATCTTTTGATAAATGGCAATTATATTCATTAATTACATCATGGGTTTGTTTCTATGTGTATGTGTGTGTGTATGTGTGTGTGTGTGTGTGCACAAATACATGCATGTGCCTGTGCACACATATGCATGAATGCAAGTATGTGGTGCTGGTGGAGACAAGCACATAAAGTCTAGTGTTTTCTCAGCCTCTTATCTTATTTTTTGACACATTCTGTCACTTACTTAAACCTTGGCTCACTGACAAAGTTAGGATGGCTGGAAAGTCAGCCCCAGGGAGTCCTTCAGGCTCTACCACACCCATGTTTGAGACTACAGGGTCTATCGTACATGCCTGGCGATGTACATGCTCCGGATTGAACTCAGGTTACATGCTTGATGGCTAAGAGCTTACTGACCTAGCCACCTCTGTCTGTACTCCTAACTTTTTCTTTTTTGTTATATTGTCCTACTGTGAACATAGACATTTGAAAAAAAATCTATAATGTTTTAAGAGGTTCAGCTATGATCATCTTTTTATAATTCATGAAAGCTAATATAAATCAAGATTTAAAATAGTAATACGTAATCTACTCTAAAGATCTTATTACCACTACCAGGTGTAAAACTACGAGTCATATTCCAGCATGACTACTGGACAATAGGCAAGTCCTAACAGCAAAGTACCCTCTGAAAGTAAAGCAAGATTCTGCACATGTTTATTTCTATTTTACATTGCCTAATCAATGTGCGCTCAGTCTTACCGATATAAAGGTAAAGGTAGGCATAAAGATAGGACAGGGACAAAAATATTTAATTATTCTATAATGCAATCAACTAATGGAAAACTAATAGTTGACTAAAGGATTGGAAGGGATCTTACATATGAATTTTTATTTTTACAAAACTGTCTTTAATAGCACAGATTCTCTTAGGTTTTCATGATTCTTGTTTTCACATTTTTCTAGAGTTTATATTTGAAGCTTCCTAGATAATAAAGAATTAAGACAATAATATCTGACAATTAATATTTTATGTGTTTTCTATGTATTATATTATTATAATCTCAGAATAAACATATAAAGCTTTAGTAATACAAGTATTTTCCAAAAAAATTAAAATTGAGGCCACAGTGTGTAAGTTGATTAAAGCAATTGGTATAATTTAAATGACTTAGTTGGATAAAGTGATTGTTATAATTTAAATGACAATACCCAGATTCCTATGTATAAAAACCTTGTCTCTAGGGTATCTGTTCCATGAACTGGCTCATGATTTGGAGTAATTTGTTCTGCTCAATATTGTACATTTGGTATGGTTCTCTCTTCAGAAATCCAATGAAATGGCTCCACGTAATCTTAAGCTGTGGTTAAATGTCTTCATGTTGACATAAACAGGTGACAAGCACAGTGATGAACAAGGATTTAAATTCAACAGTCTTTATTTATCCTTTTGAGGAGTGCTATGTTCTTTAAATTTATGTTGGTACATTAAAACAAAAACAATAAAATACTGTAATTGAAATAACGTAATTTGAACAGAATGACCATATTTAAAATATGGTACATTAATATACAATATGAACTTCATAATTTTCACCTTGAATTATGTCGTAAACACCTGAATGCAATATTAGGTACTTCAAACAAGAATCTAATCCTACCCGTAATCAGGTTACTATTAATTTGAGTTCTTTTCATTCTTTACTTGCTACTTAAGCGTGTGAAGGAGCTGGAGACAAAGCTCAAAAGAGTGTTTGCCTATCATGACCGTAACATCCATGGTTATTAACTTTATAATGTGTGTGTGCGCGCACACGTGCACACAAAAACAGAGGAGGGAGATAAGTTTCCCTTGATTTCCTCAGTCATATTCATCTTCTATTTCTGAAAAATTCATATGTAGGAGCATGAAGATTAGAATTATTAAGCATAAGGAATGGAGAGCTGAGAGAAATAAGAGGCAGAAACACAGAACAGCATTGGTAAGGGCATTCAGTGAACACTGAATCTGTCTCGCTTAGTTTCCACATGCTTAGATACTTTACTCCAAGTGTCTAAGGGGAGAGGGAGGCAACAGACTTCATAAACATGATATAAAGAAGAGACTAGAATTTTCCAACATTTGGTCCAGTAGAGCAGATACATCTATATACCTAAAGTACTAATTGACCACACCCTAAGACAGAATCTCTTGTTTGCAGCCACTTGTTGTCAACAATTTTGAGAGAAAAAAAATAAGCTCAAACTCTCTGACCTCCAGTCAAGGTGGAACAGGCTCACATCTGTGGGTCCTCACAGTGGAGTCTTGCCATGATCCTAGAGCTTGCTGATTTAGATAGGCACAAAGCTGAGAATTCCTTCTTCCTGTCTCCTGAACTGGGATCACAAACTTTTCTACGGTGACTTTTATTATAGGTAGCAAGATTCTGTTTCACTTAGTGTCTCTTGTTGTGAAAAAAAAATGACCACAACAGAAAAAAAGGTTTTATTTCACCTACAGCTTGTATGTCTATCATGAAGGGAAGTCAGTGCAGGGGCTTAAGCAGAAACCCGGAGGCATGAACTATTGAAGATGCCATGGAGAAATGCTTCTTACTGACTTCTGCCGGTGGATTACTCAGTTTGCTTTCCAGTGCAACCTAGTACAACCTACCCAGAGGTGGCACTGCCTACCATGACCTGGTCGTTTCCATGTAAAGTATCACTCAAGAAAAGACACCAGAAGCCTTCTTGTTTATAGGACAATTCAGTGTGGGAATGTAACTGAGTTCCCTCTTCCCAAATGATATGTCCAGTTCACATAAAACTAGCCAGCACAGGGTCAACACTCAAGTCCTCAAGCAGTTGATCTACAAAGACGTCTCTGAGACCCAAGAACCTTTTCTCAACAAAATGTGGAATTTGTTGACACCACACTGAAGGAACTGATGACCATGAATTGATGTCTTGTATAAATTATCATATATAGAATTTATACAAAACATGCATCAACTCACATATATGTATATGTATGTATGTATGTCTCTAGAACTGTGGTTCACAACCTGTGGGTCATGACCCCTTAGGGGGTCAAATGACCCTTTCACAGGGGTTGCCTAAGACTATTTTTTTGAGTAAATCTTTTTTTTATTGATTTTTATTGAGCTGTACATTTTTATCTGCTTCATTCCCTTCCTCTCCCCGCCCCTTCAACCCTCTCTCATGGTCCCAATGCTCCCAATTTACTTAGGAAATCTTGTCTTTTTCTACTGCCTCATGTAGATTAGATCCATGTATGTCTTTTTTAGGGGCCTCATTGTTATCTAGGTTCCCTGAGATTGTGATTTGTAGGCTGGTTTTCTTTGCTTTATGTCTAAAAACACTTATGAGTGAGTACATATGGTATTTGTCTCTCTGGGTCTGGGTTACCTCACTCAAAATGATGCTTTCTAGATCAATCCATTTGCCTGCAAATTTCAAGATGTTATTTTATTTTCTGCTGTGTAGTACTCTATTGTGTAAATGTACCACATTTTCCTTA
>LOEQ01006306.1:35905-49747 GCA_001685075.1 Bramus lutescens | reverse complement strand
TGCTGCTATGAACATAGTTGAGCACATGTCCTTGTGGCATGATTGAACATCCTTTGGATATATACCCAAAAATGGTATTACTGGGTCTTGAGATAGGTTGTTTCCTAGTTTTCAGAGAAATTGCCACACTGACATCCAAAGGGGCTGTACCAGTTTGCACTCCCACCAGCAATGCATGAGTGTTCCCTTTCCCCCACATCCTCTCCAGCATAAGTTGTCATCAGTGTGTTTGATCTTGGCCATTGTTACAGGTACAAAATGGAATCTGCATTTTTCTGATTGCTAAGGATGCTGAGCATTTCCTTAAGTGTCTTTCAGCCATTTGAGATTCCTCTGTTGAGAGTTCTCTGTTTAGGTCTATACTCCAATTTTTAAAATTGGATTATTGTTCTTTTGATGGCCAATATCTTGAGTTCTTTGTATATTTTAGATATCAATCCTCAGTCTGATGAGTGGTTGGTGAACATCTTTTCCCATTCTGTAGGCTGCCCATTTTGTCTTGTTGACTGTGTCCTTTACTTTACGGAAGCTTTTCAGTTACAGGAGATTTTATTTATTAATTGTTTCTCTCAGTGTCTGTGTTACTGGGGTTATATTTAGAAAGGAGTCTCCTGTGCCAATGCATTCAAGTGTACTTCCCACTTTCTCTTCTAGGCAATTCAGTGTGGCTGGTTTTACGTTGAGGTCTTTGATCCATTTGGAATTGTGTTTTGTACATGCTGATAGATATGGTTCTGTTTCCTTTCTTCTACATGTTGATATCCAGTAATGCCAGCACCATTTGTTTAATATGCTCTCTTTTGTCCATTTTATATCTTTTGCTTCTTGTCAAAAATCAGGGTTTCACGGGTGTGTGGATTAATTTATATCTGGATCTTTGACTCTGTTCAATTGGTCCTCCTGTTTGTTTTTCTGCCAATACCAGGATGTTTTCAGAACTGTAGGTCTGTAGTAGCATTTGAAGTCAGGGATGGTGATGCCTCTAGAAGTTCCTTTATTGTACAGGATTGTTTTGACTAACCTAGGCTTTTTTCATTTCCATATGAAGTTGAGTACCATTCTTTTGAGGTCTATGAAGAATTTTGCTGGGATTTTGTTGGATGTTACATTAAATCTGCAGATTGATTTTGGTAAGATTGCCACTTTTACTATGTTAATTCTACCTACCCAAGAGCATGGGAGATTTCTTGTGTCTTATTCATTTTCTTTCATCTAAGACTATCTTAAAACATAGATACTTACATTACTATTCATAACTGTAGCAAAATTACAGTTATGGAGTAGCAACAAAATAATTTTATGGTTGGGGTCACCACAACATGAGGAATTTTATTAAAGGGTCACCACATTAGGAAGGTTCAGAACCACTAATCTAGACATGTATATCCATAAATATATAAATCCATACATACATGCATTATGGTCAATAATGTTACATTGTCACAAAAACAACAGGCACATTTCTTTTAAATAAGCTCATTATTTTGGTGAAAGATATAAAAATGAATTTTGCTCCCCATTTTCCACATACATGTTTATCTCAAAATATGCTAGTGCCTTTGTGACCCTAAATGTAGGTAAGCTTCATAGAACCAATAAGTTAGTTCTGCCCTCTACAGTGCCATCTGTCAGAAAGTAGAGGCCCTCAGTTCTGGAGACCTGCTGATTCCTGGCTTATCTGACTTTCACTAGAAGCTATAAATAGTGACTTTTTGTCCTCCATGGCCTGTGGTGTTGCCATATGTTTGTTCTCTGGCAGAGGTCAAAATCATTGCAGACAACCATTGTTTATCTATACCCAACCGGCCAAGATGAGATTGAGCCAACAGTAACCTGCAGCCAGACAAAAGATTGTTAGGACAATTCATTTGTCTATGTAGCTTTCCTTCTTCCTATAAAATGCCATTTATTTTTAGGAAACTAGTGTCAGAGTTTGAACAGTACAATCACACACGATGCTAGGTGACATTAGCCACCTGCTTTCTATTTCTAATAGTGAAATACAAAAGTTTAGAGGTGACCAGCCGTGAGTGACTCTGTTTCCAGATAAGAGATAAATTCTCATTAGGGAAGTCTATCCTGGCAGTTGATCCCTCTCACCAATGATTGTTTCAGCCATTGCTAAGTGACAAGACACCAATCAATGAGAAGAAAGAGGTGCCCTGCCAGGAGCTTCCAGAAAGGTTTTCAGACAAATAAAAGGAAGCTCACACAGTGGAAGACAGAGTTTATTTTCCTGCAATGAGTGCTATATGTTTACAACACCAACAAATCATGCCAGAAGCTGCGACAACAATTTTAGTGCTTCAGAGAGAAGCTGATTTGGTGTTCACTGAGAATGGCATGCAGATCTTAGATTTGAGGTAAAAATAGTTCAGGCATCAAATCAGTCACCTACGATTGGCATGCAAGTCAGGTAGAACACTGGCCTAGGATATGTGAAGACATGGATCTGATGAGCCTCGGGACAAAACAGTGAGATAAATAGGAACAGAAAGAAGGAAGAGAGAGAAAGAGGGTGAGAGGAGGAGGAAAAGAAGAAGAAAAGCACATCACTTTACCTCAAGATTTCATTGAAAGAAGATAGTAAATTATCCTTGTAAGATAAAGGGAATTAGTTCCAGGCACTTTGTTAACTGGTTTCTATTTTATCTTCTTTTCTTTATCAGGACTCCTTGTGAGTGAATTAAACATAACTACTATGCAGATATTTTGGTGAAAGTATTATTTCATGAGACTAATATGGGAGAGTAAATGCCTTTGAGGGGGTTGTTTGTTTGTTTGAGACAAGGTTTCTCTATGCAACGTATGTAACAGTCCTGGATGTCCTGGAATTAGCTTTGTAGCCGAGGCAGTCCTCGAACTCACTGAGATCTGCTTGCCTTTCCCTCCCAAGGGCTGGGATTAAAGGCATGTGCCACCATCACCGGCTTGGGAGAGTAAATTAGTATATACAATATTTAATAGTCCAATTACAACCTTTTACTCTCTTATATAAAAGTTTTTATATATATTCTCCTGAAAATATGAATGTTGAATGGAAAGAAGTAACATGAAAATGCCTTGGGAACCTACTCTGTACAATGTTACCTGCATATCTGTTTTCAGGGCTGACCAATGGATATTGCATAACCAATTTCATATAATTTCATATTCTGTCCTGGACAAGACTGTTCCTCCCACACTAGACTCCTAAGTTACCTATAGCTCTTTTTCCAAGGCAGAGGTCTTGTGAAACGCCCTCCATTCTTCTCAGTGTGTTATGTCTATTGGTGTTGTCTTTGGTCAGGTCACACTTAGGCAGCCATGCTGGTGAGACTTTATGGGTCTCACCATACATATATTCCTTATATATGTATGCATTATATATTAAGGTATATGCATGTGTGTATACATATGTATATATGTGATAATTTTTTAAAGGCCATGGATATGAAGAGAGATATGTATAAATCAGAGGGTTTGACTGGAGGAAACAAAAGGAGAGAAATAATCTAATCATGTTATAATTTCTGGTTTTTAAAAAAGCTAATAAAAGCTTTGGAAAGTCACTTTTTAAACGACTAGGGATCTTTGCTATATTTTATATTAAATAGGGTCATATAATCTTTGAAATTTATTTTTCACTCACAGGAAGTTCAGCTTTCATTACCATTTAGATTTTCCTCCTCTTTTCTTTTTGAGTCCTAAGTTAGTGTGTCCTCCTTCACTTGCTGAGATTTGTGTACTAATCAGCCTACTGTTTACAGCTTCAATCAAGGACTTGCATTTACCAATCATGTTTTTCATTTACATGTAATTATTCTTTATTTTCAACTGATTTTTCTCTATAACTGCTTTTTCTATTTTTATGGATGCAACATCTTCATTTATCTTTGGTAGAAAGATAAAATAGGAATTTTCCAAAAGAGTATTCTGTTTTCCTATATGTATGTTTGTGTGTAAAAGAGAGAATGAGAGAGCACATGGCAGGAAAGGAGATGGAGTTCTCTGAGCTTTTGATCTGGAATGCACTGTTGCATGGAGGCTGTTTGTTCATCCCGGCTTTTCAGAACTGAAATAATCACACAGAAACTGTATTAATTAAATCACTGCTTGGCCCATTAGCTCTAACTTCTTATTGGCTAACTCTTACATCTTAATTTAACCCATCTCTTTTAATCTGTGCATCACCCTGAGGCCATAGCCTAACAGCAGAGTTTCGGCATGACTATCTCTGGTGGCGATGGATCCATAGCATCTTTCTGACTCCACCTTTCTTTCTCCCAGCATAAAGCCTACCTTTCCCTGCCTAGTTCTGTTCTTCCTGCCATAGGCTCAAAGCAGTTCTTTATTCATTAACCAGTAAAAGCAACACACAGAAGGGTGTCCCACACCATTTCTCCTTTTCTGTTTATACAAAAAAGGCTTTAACTTCAACATAGTAGAATTACATATGATGAAACAGTTATCAAGCAAGAATTACAGTTACAATGTTTATTCTGCTTTACCTTTTTTCATATATAAGGAAATCTATAATAATAACTATCTATTCTTCAACTCCATCAAAGATTCCAGAAAGATATAACATTACTTAAGTAAACAGGAAGTACATTGCAAGCAACTTCCAAAATTCTAGAATTGACAGAGACAGAGACATCTCATTGCCTGGACAGTCACACAAAGTTCTTCTGTACCATTGGGGCATTCAATCTTCAGCCCACAGGCCCATAGTATAGTATCCAGCAGACTTTTGCATGAAACAGAAATTTTCAAAGACTGTTCCACCTATATTGGCAGATTCTCAGTCACTTTCTTCTGTGTCCTGTAGAAAGTCTCACAGACTCTTTTATGTAGCAGGAACCCCAAAGAACTATCTCACCTTTAGGCAAGTTCAGCAGTCATCTCTCTGTGGGTCCTTCAGTTCATCTAACCAACTCCATAAGGAGCCTCTTCGATGCTCATCTTCCTCTTGAAGTAGCTTTGTGTTGCCAGGAAGAGATATGTCTCACTGTCATGAAAAGTCCAAAGTTCTTAAAACATGTAAATGCCATATTCTGAAGTTCTTTGAAAGATCTAAAGAATACTTAACTGAAATATATCTCTATATATCTAGAAAACCTAACTAACATGACGACAAGCTTGACTATTATAGATGATATCTATTAACCTATATTTCTTAATTATACATTATATTTTAAATTGAACTACATATATATATATATATATTCACTAAATTTGTATCAGTAAACCAAGATCCATACCAAAGCAAATTATTCATCTCTATNCTGTATTAATTAAATCACTGCTTGGCCCATTAGCTCTAACTTCTTATTGGCTAACTCTTACATCTTAATTTAACCCATCTCTTTTAATCTGTGCATCACCCTGAGGCCATAGCCTAACAGCAGAGTTTCGGCATGACTATCTCTGGTGGCGATGGATCCATAGCATCTTTCTGACTCCACCTTTCTTTCTCCCAGCATAAAGCCTACCTTTCCCTGCCTAGTTCTGTTCTTCCTGCCATAGGCTCAAAGCAGTTCTTTATTCATTAACCAGTAAAAGCAACACACAGAAGGGTGTCCCACACCATTTCTCCTTTTCTGTTTATACAAAAAAGGCTTTAACTTCAACATAGTAGAATTACATATGATGAAACAGTTATCAAGCAAGAATTACAGTTACAATGTTTATTCTGCTTTACCTTTTTTCATATATAAGGAAATCTATAATAATAACTATCTATTCTTCAACTCCATCAAAGATTCCAGAAAGATATAACATTACTTAAGTAAACAGGAAGTACATTGCAAGCAACTTCCAAAATTCTAGAATTGACAGAGACAGAGACATCTCATTGCCTGGACAGTCACACAAAGTTCTTCTGTACCATTGGGGCATTCAATCTTCAGCCCACAGGCCCATAGTATAGTATCCAGCAGACTTTTGCATGAAACAGAAATTTTCAAAGACTGTTCCACCTATATTGGCAGATTCTCAGTCACTTTCTTCTGTGTCCTGTAGAAAGTCTCACAGACTCTTTTATGTAGCAGGAACCCCAAAGAACTATCTCACCTTTAGGCAAGTTCAGCAGTCATCTCTCTGTGGGTCCTTCAGTTCATCTAACCAACTCCATAAGGAGCCTCTTCGATGCTCATCTTCCTCTTGAAGTAGCTTTGTGTTGCCAGGAAGAGATATGTCTCACTGTCATGAAAAGTCCAAAGTTCTTAAAACATGTAAATGCCATATTCTGAAGTTCTTTGAAAGATCTAAAGAATACTTAACTGAAATATATCTCTATATATCTAGAAAACCTAACTAACATGACGACAAGCTTGACTATTATAGATGATATCTATTAACCTATATTTCTTAATTATACATTATATTTTAAATTGAACTACATATATATATATATATATTCACTAAATTTGTATCAGTAAACCAAGATCCATACCAAAGCAAATTATTCATCTCTATAGCAATGCACAATATCCTCTGAATCTATGATAAATCTTCTGCTTTTTGCACATTTTCTCAGTTTAAAAGTAGATCAATTTCTTGCTATGTGTGGAGTTTTACCTAACAGCCTAATGTGCAAATAGAGTTGCTAATACTTCCCATCTGCAAGGAGATAGTCTGTACTCTAGATGAAAATGGCAAAGGTCTTAGTCCTTGCAGAGAACTCTTTGGAAAGGCAGAAACTGGTTTTGCTGTTTAATAATCTATCCCTTATAAATTTTTTTAATTCACACTCATAAATTTATTTAATATAAGTAATGAAACCAAGCCATTATATTTTTCAGTTTAATTTAAATTTACATGGTCATATGCTTATAGTAAATAAACATATACTTATAATAAATACACACATACAGTGAAGCAAGATGTAATTATTTTCTTTTCTAAGGTAAAGATATTTTAAAAGGGGACTGATCTAATGGGAGCTCACCAAAGCAAACTGGACTGGCACTGATGGAGTCTGTGATCAAACTGGACTCTCTGAACGTGGCTGACAATGAGGGCTGACTGAGAAGCCAAGGACAATGGAACTGGGTNAATAATAATAATAATAATAATAATAATAAAAGAAAAAAGAAAATAATAGTTCATTTCCTACTGGCAAAACACACAGCTGTATTTTTCCTGAACACTTGTATTTCAGGTCTTTGGCCTCAAATGGAAGGCAATACAGTGTGGTTTCCAAGATCTTTTTAAGAATCCTGAAGGTGTTTTACTTATTTTCAGACTGTCAGACTTTTCTTCAAGTCTTCTATACACTTATGAATTTTCTGTCTCTTTTACTGTGAACTATTAAGGAAAATGAAATATTTTAATAAATTGTAAATTGTCTTTTCCTCTTGAATTACTGATAAATTTATTACTAAAATTTGAAACTACTATTAGGGTCAAAAATATTGAGGGTTGTTGGGCGTTGGTGGTGTATGCCTTTAATCCCAGAACTCAGGAGGCAGAGCCAGGTGGATTTTTTGTTTTGTGAGTTCAAGGCCATCCTGGTCTACAAGATCTAGTTTCAAGACAGCTGGGACTGTTACGCAAAGAAAACCT
The DNA here is from genome assembly GCA_001685075.1 of Bramus lutescens. Classification (NCBI taxonomy): domain Eukaryota; kingdom Metazoa; phylum Chordata; class Mammalia; order Rodentia; family Cricetidae; genus Bramus; species Bramus lutescens. Next base: position 42,199 of record LOEQ01006306.1, on the reverse strand, counting down.
GCCCTGAAAAACCAAAAATAAAATAATAAAAATAAAATAAAATACTGAGAATAATTACACAATCTTGATGAAGCATTCCTTTGGAGGAAAAACAAAACATCCTTATGTTTACTTTGGCCCAATAATATCTTCCCTCAATAGCTTTCTTTCTAATTTAACTAACACAAAACTTAAAATTAGTGTATATTATTGGGGCACTTTATAGTTTTAATTTAATGCTTAAATTATTTAAATCTTGTTTCTATAAAATTTATTTCTGAATGGTAAAAATTCTCACAGACTTTTCTAGAAATTCTATTTGGGAATGATACTTAGATTCATACAAAGTTGCAAATATAATACAGAATCTCATCTCCAGCTATCCCCATCATTTACCTTCCTCTCCTGTTAAGATTTTGTACCACAAGTGTGGAGCATCATTCAAAAGAGATTAATATTGTTTCACTTGTATTAACTGAAATCTAGTCATCGTTCAGTTTTATTAGCTTCAAAGACAATACTATTTCTTTCTCTCATCATCCAGTCCAGGATGCCATATACCATTCAGTTACCTGTTCTCCTTAGTTTAATCTCACTGGAGACATTTTTTCAAAGTCTTTGTTGCTTTTTTAAAAAGCCAGGTCAGGCAGGCAGTGGTGGTGCACGCCTTCAATCCGAGCACTCAGGAGGTAGAGATAGGTGAATCTCTTGAGTTTGAGGCAAATTCCAGGACAGGCTCCAAAGCAACAAAGAGAAACCGTGTCTCGAACACCAACCCCCACCCTCCCACCAAAAATAGTAAGGTTATTTAAAGTTCCTTCCATTTGAGCTGCTCTGATGATCTTTAAGTTTTAGAGAGAGTTTGGGGTTGGAAGTTTAACAGTCCCTCCTCCTCATAACATGTCACAGGCAGAAAACAATAGCATGCAACAACCATGGTGTCAGCCTGCATCGCATACGCTGGCACAGAAAGTACAGCACATCTCTCGGACCCATTAGCTATAAAGTGACGGTTTTTACCTTTCTACATTCTTTGGAAGCAAACTACTGAATCCAGCCCCCTTCTGAAGTGTGGGACAGGGAAAGCATCTGAGTGCATTGTATTTACTTTCTTCTACAGGAGAGAAAAGCATTTACATCCATTATGCATAAATTTTTATGGGAGACATTTTTCTTCCTTTCTTAACTTGATCAACTTGTTTCAGAAGAGGATTGTATTGAATTATTATTTATTTCATGCTGCAAAACCAATACTCTGTCACTGTTCCTATATTAAAATGAGAAAAATTGGTGATGGCTTGTTGCATTTTTGATATGATTTCATAATTAACTTAATTATAAAATCGTATATCTAATTTATAGTAATTTTAAATGTCTCCTATGAATGTGCATGTTTTGTGTTCTATTCTTTTCTCATGTTACGTTCCTTCTTGCAGTTTTCCTTTCCTTCTTTCTTCCAAATTCTTCTAACCACCTCCCCTCTCCTCTAGATCCACTTCTCTGTTTCCCTTGAAAAACACACAAACAGAAAAACAGCAGGCCTAACAAGATAAAATAAGACTGGGCAAAGCCCTCGTACCGAGGCTGGATAACCCAATAAGACATGAAGGGTCCCAAGAGCAGGCAGAAGAGTCAGAGACACCCCTACTCCCATCATTGCAAATGGCACAAGAACACCAAGCAATGCAACCATAAGAAATACGCAGAGGACCTAGATCAGACACAAATAGGATCCCTGTTTGTCACTTCAGTCTCTGTGAGCCCCTTGGAGCCCTGCTTAGTTGTTTCTTTGGGTTGTATTAGCTCCTGTTGTCCTTCATCCCTTCAACTCCTGGAATCCTTCATCCCCCCTCTTCTGCAGGTTTTCCATGGCTCTGTCTAGTGGGTGTCTGCATCTACTCCTATCAGCTGCTGGATGACATCCCTCTGATGGCATTTGAGATAGGCACCAATCAAGGAGAATGGCAGAATACCTTTAGGAATAGTTTCATCGATTTTTATCCTGTTTCCTTTTCTTCACTCAGTTGTGTTTGTTTCTGTCTTATGTCTCTCCACTGCCCTGCCTTTGGTTTCTGGCCATTCAGGCAGTGTCAGGTGTGGGCTCCCTTTAGACTCTAGCAAGCTGACAATAAACACCAATCATCAAAAGTCTACATCTTGTCAACTTATAGCCCAAATACATCACTTTAAATCTATGAACTTTCTCTGACTTGTCCTCTTATAATGGAAAACTGCATTCAATTAAATGTTAAAAGTTCCCATAGTCTTTAATAATCCTAATGCTGATGTAAACATGGAGTCCAGGTCTCATCTGAAACTCTCTGTAATAAATTAATTTTGAATGGAGATACAGTCAAGACAGAGCTACGTATTGCCAGCATGTAATGACAAAGTAAATATTTCTTTTGAAAACAGGATAAATAACAGTGTCGCATGGCAAGACTAATCCTGCAGGGTAAACACCAAATTCCACAGCCCAGTCTCTGACATTTGGAATTCAGAGTGAACGTGTCTGGACTCTTTGGAGTCCTATGTACACCCTCTTTTTAACTTTTAATATTTGTAGCACATGAAACTTCCATGTGAATGCAGTTTACTTCCTTACTCAGATTTTCTTGTCAGACGTGCAGTGGTCCTATCATCTCCAACATCTTCTGGTTTCCATTCTGTCCTGGGGTTTGCTTCTGTAGCTACTACATTCAGTGGCCCCTTAGTACATCCCTGCATTGACTTTGACCTTTCCAATCATTTGTTGACTGCAGTAGTTTTATGGAATCACATCATAAGATTCCACAACTCCCTTAATGCTCAGAAAATAGAAGGCTTCTTTCACTTTGCACAACAGAATACTGCTGGTTTCTCCAACAAACTAAATAAATACCTAAATCAATGTTACTGTTAAGAACTATCCATTTAAAAAAAATTGCTCTGGGAATTATGTTTCCCTGAATTCTGATGTCTTCTAGCCCAGCTGATGTGAGACTGCAAGATGATTTTTCACACCTGTAACGTCGCTTTGGCTCAGAGATACCCAAGGAAGTGACTAAAATTGAAGCTCACTTTCTTTTCACACAGTTTATATTCTCACGGCATCTCTTCTACAAAATTGGAAATTTTTGTTTCATGTACTTTCTATGTCTGGTTAATAGTTTGTACTGGGTGACTAACTGTAGGAATTAATCATACACAAGTAAAACAGAAAGGATAACCAGTCCATCATCTTCTAATAATTACATTATTTAAGAATCAAAAATAAACAATTAGTTACAAATTCATCTTCTGTGCTAAGTCAGTAAAACAGTATACAAGTCAACTTTTTAAAACACTTAATGTTTCTCACCGTAGCAGAGTATTTTCTTAAAGTTATTTATATTAAGTAAATATTTTAATTAATGCCTTTTGAGTATAATTTGTTTAAAGGAAGCTAAACATAACTAACAAATAACTAGCACATTTAGACAGTTTTCTTAGTACTTTAGTTATTTTTAATCTTTAGAAATTAATTTTTCATTAGGAACATGAAGAAAATAGCAAATATATGTATTTCTGGAAAGTTACCTAATCCTTAAATAGTGACTTCTAATATTATATGACTTAAAAGAAAATTTAGAAATGGAAGAGTTATTTAAAAATAGCAGTATCTAATAATGTTAAGAGACATATTTGAGGTTCGTGAGTGATTTCTAACATGTCTGGGGTTGCAGAATATGTTACTCCAGGTTTTGCACAAATCTAGAAGCGTCTGTTCTCTTTCTAAAAGATCATTTGACCCCTAATATTAAACGTAAAAGTAGCTATGTTAAACGTAAAAGCAAGCATTAAAACTTTTCCTTTTTAATAGTATTAATATTTTCTTTAATTTTCGCAATTTAAGACTGAGGAAAGAGGTCAATTTACAAACTTTTCATTAAACAAAGAGAAGCTGTTTGATTCTATAGAACCCAGCTAAGGGGATAAGCATGATGGTAAGCTTCAAGCTTGCTGATCAGTCAGCTAAGCCATGGTAAAAGACCCAGAGAGAGAGAGAGAGTCCTGGGTTCAAACTCAAGGTTAAGAGCTCCTCTAAACTCCACATGCATGCATATATTTGTGTATCAAAACACTAATAAAAATTGAAAATAAAATTATCAGGCAATATGGAGATTTTGAAGGACTTAATGTGATGTTTTATAAATTAATCAGTGTGAAAATTTTAGCTTCCTTGCTAATGGGGAAAAATGTACTGATTCTACAGAAGACCTTTAACTATTTGGGGAAAAACACATTGCAATGGAGTCACTTTGTTTTGTAAACTTGCTCTGCATGATACAACTATTTCATCAGAAAAAAAAAAGAACAAAGTGAGTTCAACAGTTTGAGAATATTTTTACTGTTTTCATGATCCCTCATAGAGAAAGAAACAGGACTGAGCTGCCCCACAGTTCCTGATGGAAGGGAGCTGTGTCAGACTGCCCCGGACATTAAAGACGACATGTGAAAAGGTGAAAAATACACTTTCTGCCAGCGTACTATTTTCTAGTACAGACTGCATCTGAAGAGACATTGACAGCTCACCCCTGAAAGGTTCCCATATTGTTATATCTATGCTTGTCTCTCCCTGATTCAAGGCTCCACATTTCCGGAGGTAATCAATACAGAGTGCATTACAGAGCCTCGAATTCCAGATAATTTTCTTACTTGCAATTTAAGTAAAGCAACACAACACACACGCACACACACACCAGATGACCTACGTCATATTTCATTATAGTTCATATCGGCAAAAGTGCTAACTTTCTAGTGCTGTATAACAAGAAAATCCCTCATTATTTTAAAAGTGGTTTGAAAAATTTGGGGTAACAGCTCAGTGGAATAAAGCAGAAGTCTGTAAAAATAACAGAAACAAAGCAGATGTGAAAACATTGTCGTTACAACCTTTCATCGATCAGCATTGCACCATCTCTGCAGTGAACAAATTAGGCAAACAGACCTTGCTGCTCACAGTGCTAACCTCACAAACAAAGCAGAAACTGTGTATTCCAAGTGCAGCTTTAATTAGTATCAGAAATAAGATTCACTGATGAATTTTTCAAAGATTTATAGATGTATTTCTGGAGGAAAGTATTATTAATGTTGTACAGAATATTAAGGAATAGTGATGTTATATCTTCCTGACTGAAACCATGTGGTGTTTAGGATTGTTCTATCCAATAGTTCTAAAATAGACACAGGCTTGGCAGGACACGTAAGGAGAAACCATCCTGGGGAAATTACAGTTGAGTTTTGTGTAACTCCTTTGAAGTAAACCCATAAACTTTTTGAGTTGAAATATAAGTCCTGAACTCCCAAGTACCGTTTTTCCCTAAGATAAGAAATTTTAAGTTGTCAAGAGTCAATGTGAGTTGAGATGATTTTGGAACCTTTCTGCAGAAACGAACACAATTTTAGTGTGACTTTTAGTTCCCTGTGATATATACCACGGACACTGTGGCTACAGTTTCTAAATACGGAACCCAGTGCCATGGCATCATTAAATGTACTTGCTTTTAGGCTCTCACTCATTACAAGATACATCATCCAGAGGAAAAAGAGAACTTGCAAACTCAGTTGATGATAATGAATTACAGGATTTCACAGATGTTTTCACTTTAAAATGGAATATTATGATGGCGCTAAAACGTTTCTTCACCATTGCTGTCATTTGCATACCATTCTCGGCAATGTTTACACTTTCAAAGTTGGAATGTTTTTGAGCTCATCATAGCCCAGTCCTAATGTTTCTCAGTACATCTGTGGAAAACCAATATCTAGGCAGTTTCTGTCAGTTCAATCATCTCTGATGAGTTTGTACTGTCTTTCAAAATGTTCAGCGCGGATTTTTTTTTTCCATACGGGACTTAAAGATTCTCCTTTATGGATATTCAACTTGGATCTCAAAAGGAAGAAACAAATCAAAATGATGTGTCAACATACAAATGGACTTCCATTCTCACACGTATCTCAATAGCATCATTCTGGTGGACTTGTAGTGTATCACAAGGATACCCAAATCATTTTAATTACGGATTCAAAGAGAACCGATGCTTTGTTTGGCAACAATGAAGTCAATTAGACTTCATTCAGCCTCTGAAGCATGGAGAACACCCACGCGCTGCAGGTGCCAGCAAAGGAAGGCTTGAAGGAATATAATTCAAAATGTAAAATATTTCAGGAAATAAATCTCCATTAAAATTGATGTGGAATTAAAGAGGGAAATGTGGTAACAAACCATTAGCAGATGGAAGCTCTTTTTCTTTCTTTCTTTCTTTCTTTCTTTCTTTCTTTCTTTCTTTCTTT
>LOEQ01006306.1:10993-30818 GCA_001685075.1 Bramus lutescens | reverse complement strand
GAGAGAGACAGAGAGAGACAGAGACAGAGAGACAGAGACAGAGAGAGAGACAGACACAGAGACAGACACAGAGACAGAGAGACACAGAGAGAGAGACAGAGAGAGAATCTGATAGAGACATATATGGAGAAGGAAATACATGAAAAATAAAAAAAATTACTAACAGAGAGGTTACAATACCTAAACTAACTGATGGAAAGTCTGCACTAGAAAATTCCGCAGGCGATCTAGAGGGGAAAGGGGGACCCCAGGCTGTGCCTTATAAGTGTTCACAGGTTTTATCAGGAGTTGTGGGTTAAAGGACACCAAACAAACCAGGAGCTGACTTATGTGATTGATCATTGACCCTCAACTTTTATCATAAAAGCTCTTCAATATGTTAAGCCTTGTGTGAATTAGAAGGGAAAAGGAGACAATGTAACAACCCCATGGAAAGCGGAAACTCTAACAAGGTCAAGTTTGATGCCTATCACCAGCTTTAAATGAGTTCTGTCAGGACGGAGACAACTTAGAAGGTTTGTAAGGTAAATACAGGAATGTTCAGAAACATAGTTTAAAAGAAGCTTCTCATCAACCCATTGTTTTTCTCATAGCACCTGGTAAACAACTTGATATAATGTATGCCAAAGAGAATTAAAATGAGCGATTCTGAGAGGAACAGATTTCAACATTTATTTCCAGCTAAAATGGACCTTTGCATCTTTTATTTACTCATAAATTCATATGTCCTTCTCTTGGAGATGACTGTCATAAAATAGTGCTTGGTTTGGCATCTGTATCAGGACACAGATTGTTACCACCATTCTGGGGAAACCCTGTATGAACACAAAGTGGATGGATACAAGTTGTGTATGCCGATTTCCATACATGAGAATGAAGAAAGGTGTGCTTAAATATTGAAAATATGGTCAGAAGGAAAGAGTGGCAACTACTTTGAGGAAGGATTTGTATTATAACAGCTTAGGGAAATTAGATTTATTAGTATTACTATGACTACTGGCATTTTGATGGTCCAGGAGGATATGCAGTGGATGAGCATAAAACCTCATTGTGGAGTGGCAACTCCAGCCTTAATTTTGACTTGGTCTCCACATTGTTTAACTTATGGTTGATTGTATATTACTATTTGAGAAGCAATACTAGGGAATAGGATCTATATCATGTATAGGAATATGTGTTGGCCAAGGAGTAGGACATTCTATCAAAATTGCAGGTGATGAGCAGGCCTAATGTAAGATTAAGCAGTTCTGGGATGTAAGTTCTGTGGTTGCAGCTAGTAGCACAAGTCTCTACTGCCTAAATTGGATCATGAGAACAGCCTACAAAAGTCCTTGTTCATTCCTCTTACATTGTCATTCAAATCAGACAAATATTTTCAGCACAACTGTTTACTAGGTTGTGGATCTTTTATGGAGTCACTCACTCAAGAGAAAGCTAATCAGGTGAAGGGTTTATGGAGTCACTCACTCAAGAGAAAAAATTAATCTGGTGAAGGGCTTTGCATCCAGGGGACAGTTCAGGTTTCCCTTCTTCAGGGACAGAGCTTTGCTTCATCCTTTTGATAGTTCATCACTCTCTGATACTGTCTGACCCACTCAATATAAAATTAGGTGGATTTTGTTTATAGTTCAGGTCTGCTAGCAAGCTGTTTTCAAGTAATTTTGAAGGAATGCCTAATGATTTCCCAGTCCTCGTTGACTGCTACTGTGGAAGCAGAAGGTATTGAAAATTTTTTCTAGGTCAGAGTTTGTAGCATTTTGGGGACATGAAATAGGTTTCTACTCAACGATCAAATAAACATGCTAATAAAACTGCCACAGTAAGCATTTCTATTGGAATAATGTCTGTGTCTTGCCCCACAAGGACAACAGTGATGTAATCTTGGGAAGGTTAGGTTTAATGTCAAAGCCAGGGAAGGTATCGGACCTCTTTCCAGCATGTGCTTTATTTTTAGAGTTCCCGTCCGGGGCAAAATGTCTTGTTTTTCATGATTGTGTATCAGAGGTTCTTTAGATATGAATAGCATCCATCAGATACAACTTAATTTAGCTCCAGTCATGGTTTGCACTGTGTTTTATGATTTGACATTATAGTCCTCAATTCAAGCTAGAAGTCAGAGGCACTAGGGGTTATAGACACTACATACATCTAGTGAATTATGGTAGGATATGCATCCAAAGACTTTTCAGTTCCCCAGAGCAATCATGCTTAGACAGCAAGCAGATGGTTTTGATATTTGATGACTGTAGTCAGAGAATCATAATTACCAGTTAGTATGTGTCTACTGCATGGTGAGTCCTGGACAAAGGTAGATGGGAATTGAATCTGAGAACTTATAAACAATCATGTTCATCAAGGACATTTTCTTTTTTTCTCTTGGTGAATATGCTACTTAACTGAAGTTGACTCCCAAGACAACAGATAGAGGGGCAGACATCATGACTGTGCTGTACGTGAGATCTGACAGATTCCCATTCAGTGGAAGTCCACTAGCCAAATATTCCAGTTTAGAGGTCACATCTTCCTTGGTAACTTAAGCGATTGTGTTTTAGTAGTTGCTTGATGGGTTTAGTCAAGTTTTATCTGATGAAGGATGTTGCACAGTGACCCACGGAAGAACTGTCCAAATCATTAAGCAGTTCTTCTGATGAGAATCGGTTACCTGGGCCCATTTGAAAGAAATGAAACATATTTTTCACACTACTGTTCTTGATTTGATTGCCACATGCCACTTGGTGATAATTTGGGATAATCTTCTGCAGATTTGTCATACCAAGCAGATCTCTGGTAGCTCCCAGGACAATGATCAGCATTAAACTTGATGAGTATACCTGCCTAAATGAGGAGAGGACCTCTTTGTGACATCCTTTATCAGCAAAGAGCTATTCAATTTCTTTGAATACTCAGAAAGGCTTTAGCTAAGTACAGTATCAAGGACTGTCCCACTTGATAGGCCGATTTATAGGCTGAATGCTTTCGGGTGTACTCATATAGGCATAATTTTCTTATGGAGGAATGCATAGAAAGCTTTCATTTTCTTTCATTTCTTCACATATGTCTACTTGTCAGTAGCTTTGTAGTATTGCATACGTCTAATTAAAAGTTGGTGTGCACCCATGCAAGTGCGTTAAAAATAGGAAGCATGGGTGTGGACAGTTCTTTCAGATGTGGAAGCCTGAGCGTGGATTTTTTTACAATTTTGGAAGGTATTTGTTTCCCTTGTCCAGACTTTACATGAATCACCATGCATGAAGCAGCAAAAATTCTTAATTCATGAAGGTCATTTGTTAGGATGTGTTATAGTGTCTGCAGGATCCAAGAGCACTGCCTACAATGTCCCGTGAATTTAGGCATTCCCTCCACTCTCTATCATGTATGATTGTCATAATCATGCCACAATCATGCTCCCACATGGCTCTTTAGCTAGCCAATGGATAGGTAGTTAGAGTGGCAACAGCTGTTCTAATGGATGATGGGTGAGAGACTGAGCACTCTGGAAAGCAGTCTTTTGCAATCTGGACAGAAATTTTAAATCATATTTAATTTTTTCCTAAAGACACTATTTTTGTTTAAGAGACAGGCATGTATATGTTTGCTGAGCCTTTACTAAGAAACAATTCACACGTAGAGCATTGTGGGATCTTTTATACCTAGGATCACCATCTGGGGTAGTAGGAACTTTGGCCATTCATCCCAAAATGAAATAGAAAGAGTTAAACTAATGAGACAGGGATTGGATGGCAGGAGAGAGAGGTAATATTCGAGGGATAAATAATGCTAAAGACCTTTAAAAAATATGGTAACCTACTATTGTAGAATTTTCCAGAGAGAGGGGAGAGAGAGAGACAGTCAGACAGAGACAGAGAGACACACAGAAAGAAACAGATCCAAGACAGACGCAGAAGGACAGAGTTTAAACAGAATTCCCCTACCAGAAGGCACCAACAAATAAAAAGACCAGTGTCAGAAGCAGGCTACATCTTTTGGAGGTGATGGCCATTGAAATTCCATCAATACCTAAACACTACAAAGTGTGGTATTTGAAAGAAAATGACCCTCAAAGAGAGCAGAATGATTAAGGAGTGTGATTTTGTTGGAGAAGGTGTGGCTGGCCCTGTTGGATGGGGTGCGTTGCTCTGGGAGTAGAGTCTGAGGTCTGTTTGCTCAAACAATGCTCAGTGTGATGCAGAGTTCAGTATCCACTGCTTGCAGATCAAGATACAGAACTCTCAGCTCCTTCTCCAGTACCATGTCTGCCCATATGCAGCCACACTTCTTTTCATAATGGTAATGGACTAAATCTCTGAACTGTAAGCTAGTCCAAACTAAACGTTTTCCTTTATAAGAGTTGCCATGGTCAGGTCATGGTGTCTCTTGAAATCAATAGAAACCCTGTGACACAAGATTTTGCCATAGGTTTTACTCTCCACGATATAATGTACAGTTCATATTACCGAAGATATCACATAATTGAGACTAGACATGGCAAATCAAGCTGTATGGAGCTGGAAGCTTCATCTTTACTGGCTACCTTTCACAGTGCTTGACCGCGGAGGAAGAAGAGAATCATCAACCATATCCAACCTTCATCAGGTGATTTTTTTTTAATTTAATAATCCCCAACCAGCCAGGGTACAGACAAGAAAACTTCAGGATGCTCACCTTTGATGGGAACATATACAGTTCACTCCTCCACACCAAACAACAACAACAATGAAACCAAAAAAAAACGAGAACCCAGAAAAAAAAATTTAAAAAACCCTAAAACAACAATAAAAACCACCGCAAGGATCGTTGTGGTAGTTGGGAGAAAGTCGTTAATGGTTGAGGCAGTAGCTAACTACAACGAAACATTATCTCTGTACCAAGGCAGCTGCACCTATGAATTCAAAGCGGTTTTCACAGTATGCACAAAAATGCAAGCCCAAGCCAGACCACCTCCCAGCGTGGAGATTGGAGTTGCACACACTACCACTCTTAGCTACATAGCTGTAGCCATGAGCCATTGCTTGTTACTGCAAAAATAAGGGTCAGTTTTTTCCTAGGAGTGTAACCACCGACAAGCCAACTGTGATCCAATGGAAGGCTAGACATCTCCATTTTTAGGACAGTGCAAGCTGATCTTGCAGAGTTTTAGGAAAACATACACAAAACTGGTTTTCTCAGAAAGAGGAAAGAGATCTTGGCATGGTCGTGGGAGGGATGAATAAGGTTAACATTTTTACATGAATCTCTCAAAGAACTATTCTTTTTTAAAAAAAAAAACTGTCTTAATGTGGTTAAAATTTGACTTTCTGTTGGGGAACATTTTGTAGGTGTGGAAATTGTTGGACCTGGAATCCACTGGGTAGCCAAATTTGGTCATATCATTTCAAGAGCTCTCAGAAGACATCTTCCATGTTGACGGGAACTCCAATGACTCAGGACCTAGAGTAGTAGAGGCTGTGGTGCACTACATGCTAAATTAATTTTTACTGCCCCATCTTGGGATTACTCTCAGGTAGATTAAATGGATTTACGCATCATGGTGTAGGTAGATTTGAGGACGAGTAGTAAACGTCAGCCTAATGCTGCCAAAGAGAAAAAGAAATGTCATCACAGAAATTGTGTTTTCGTGTCTGAGTGGGGGAAAAATGTGATTATATGATGCTTGACTGTAATGAGGGCTTTATCAACCCTCAGCTCACCATATATCCCCCAGGCACTTGAAGGAGGTGATAGGCTCTTGCATTTTACCGAGAGCTAATATGCGGGACTGATCTTGCATATGATGAATGAACACAGAACTTCTAAATGATCCATTAAATGGAACGTCATGACCACAGTTCCCAGCTTGGCCTCATCTGAAATGTGGTTGTTGTTGAAGTTATTGTTGGCAGAATTATGGATCTCTAGCCTATTTAGGGGTTGTGCAACAAGTTAAGCGTCTATCTACTGGACCCCCGTGAAGATGGAGGCAGATGCGCTTTGGGCTTATGCTGAATGTGCAACAGAGTAAAGCCCCGCAGGCCAGGGTTAGGGCTGCAGAATGAGAACCAGGTGGCTTTAGACGTTTTTATGATTGATTCATCAGTTTGAGAATTGGGAACTTTAATGTGTGGCACCTGGACCTTGCAACCACGATGATTACAGACAGATGCCTTTCAGCCGTAACCGCGTGGAGTCCATTCCCCGTGGTCTGCAGCAGGTCCTAATAGCGAAGAGGGTGAGTCAAACACCATCCTCTCTCCACTCTCCTCCTGTTCCGTGTTCTGACCATCATTGGTTGTATTCTCATGAAATGTATTTTGATCAATGACACATGCCAACAAAACATTTGCACGTTGTTATTTCAGCTTCTCATGAAGAAAAATAATATTATCAACATGCAGCTTCCACATTATTAGAAAAACAAAGCAAAATGAAAAAGTCAGAAAATACGTGGGCAGTTTCTAGGCATCAGACCTATTTGGTGACCTATTTGTCTTTGTTGAGCAGCATCCTCCCAAAGTAGGACCACATTATTTGTTCTTAATACGAGGGGATAGCTAATGCTGTATACATCTCGCTGCAATTTTATGGCATGAATTCGCTAAGAGTCACTGAAAATATTACAGCATTGGAATTTGATTACAAAAATAAATCTCTCTAACTGTAACACACTTTCCACCAACGTGTGTCTACTTCAACTGTCAAGTCGTGTGTTTACCATACCTTTGAATCTGATTAAGAAGAAAGTTGACAAACATAAAAACTGATAACGTGAGGTAATGATAGCTGACTTCACGTGACCTAAACATTCCACGGTGGAAGCGTGCATCATTCATTGCCTGGCATCTCATGTTAAACAATGACAATATTTTTAAAACCTAAACTATTAGAATTAGTTAACAGCTAAAATGTTAGCTTATTTGAAAGCTAAACGGAAAAAGCTCCCCTTTTATGTTATCAATGAAATACTGATTTTCTTTCTTTCTTCTTAGTGTATTCTTTTGTGTGGACTTAGGGAATACTGAACTGCATGGTCACAAGGCCTTGTGATCAGGTGTATCCTGACAGCAAACGCGTGAATGCATTTCTAGGAGAAGGAGGCTCTTTTGCTCACTGCCTCTATCCTTGCTCTGTTGTTTCTGGGCTTCTCTGCTTTCCTGAGTTACTGTCTTTTTACTTTGTCCCTTCACAGCAGATGAAATCATCATCCCTTTGCTGAGAGTCCCTCCAGAGCATGTGACCCCCATCTATTCTCTCTAATGTTGCCTACAACTCTGTAAGCAGATACTTCAGTTAAGGTATTCTCAGTTCAATCCTGTTGCTGCTCTCAGTATTGTCTTGATCCCAACCTGAATAAATATGTGTATGTGCATGTATTTATGAACTCATCAGGACTATGATGACTCATGCATGATTTACTGTTCTTTATTGTTACAATAACATGAAATTTTCAGTGTTTTATGACATAATTGTGTATTTACTTTGAAAAGAAAACATACAAAAGAATGAATAAACAGTTTCTCTAGGAAGTGAAGGAAAATGCTGCCTTTTTGTCAAAGACAGTTATCAAATCAATTACTTAGTAAGCTATATTTATCAATGAAACATTTTTTTCATGAAATAATCAAGAATTACTGTAGAAGGTGGAATAGAACTGGGAATTTGGTCATGTATGAAGTGTACTTCAGGAAATTATGTAAATGTGATATTTGGAATGTTCCCGAGTGGGAAGAATTTGAAAGACATATTACCAATAATTTAATGAACTATGTTAGAAATTCTAGTTTCATCTCACTTGGTCTGATTATGAAAACAGCAATGAAGCTTTAATATAGTACATTATTGATGAATTGGATAATTTAATCTACTGAAATTCTTTTCATTCTAAGATGATATATGCATCTTGATTTCAAACTAAGTTGGACTAGAATAAAACAGAATAGTGTCTTTATTTTCTCCAGAACAGCTATTAACCAGTATTCTGCTTTTGAGGGTCCACAAATTTCCCCTATATCTTTACAATATTCTGAAAGTTATCTTTAATAGCTTAATAAACACTTAGCTTTAAAAATTTATGTTGTAAAGTAGAGCATTCTAATTTTGGGAGCTAGAGATATGGCTCAACAGTGGGTTGCTTTTCTAGAGGACCAGAGTTCAATAGCCAGCACCTATATCAGGTGACTCACTACTGCCTCTAGTTCAAGTTCTAGGGATCCAGGATTATTTTCTGGCCTGTGAGTGTGCACAAACTCACACCTGTGTTCATGCACTGGTGCACGCACACACAAAGAATTAAAAATCAAAATATTTTTAAAAGAACATGCTAATTTGAGCTTGTGGGCTTCATATCTAATATTTTGGGATTCATTGATTGCATTTTCATCAGCTCCGTGAAGTTTAAATACCATGCAGTGATATATAACTCCTTTTTCCCACAAAAATTTTGCACAATTTTTTCCCTTTTAAAACATTTTAAATATTTTGGGTCTATTTTATCATGGTTTTGTTTTTCCATCTGGCAGTTCTGGATACATGGATTGTGTTGGTGGCAAATGTGTTCTCAATAGTATGAGAGGCACCAAGGAGGAATTTCAAGTAAACTCACTTGAACTCTTTACTCGCATATAGAGTATTGTTACTGATGCTTAAATAATTATCCGATTTTGAAATACTAAAGTTCTATATTTATCATATTTAGGAAATATTCACGAATATATGATGAATGGAACTATATTTTATAGGGTAAATAATATCATGTCCACAGGAAGTGATACCTTGCGAGTTTTCAGACGCAAAAATGGACAACTTCTTATTTTCTTACACTACTAATGCTGCTGTCCAAAAATTCGAGTTTCCTAGCTTCCCATGCTTTGCTTTGGTGAATTCATCGATATGGGGGTAGAGCAGAGAGCACATCTGGCTGGAAAGGCTCAGCACTCAAGAGCTGGATTTCAGAATTATTGCCGTTAACAATTGGTATGCTCAGTCCCTAGTGCTCCATGGCGGAGCTTCCAGTGTCGAATGCTTTGACCATCCAGGCATCAGCTCACAGACAGATGAGTCTTGAATGGAGCATGTATTGCAAGCAACCTGTGCTCAGGATGCCCATGGTGACTGTGTTCAGGTTGGAACATAGGTTTCAAATTTAAATGTATAAAAATGTTTGAACGCATTCAAAACTATTGGTCTGCAGACCGTATTCTGAGTAGTTAAGTACAGAAATCTATGAGAAGAGAAGAATAATAACCAGTTGGTATGTTCTTCCCTGGGGAAGACTCTTTCCCCGTTCCATCATTCCTTAGCTATTTGTAGTTAGCTCTCTGTGTAGGGCTGAAGTCTTGTGGGCTTTCCCCATCAACTTAGGCATGTCTTTTGTTGTCCTTTGCAGATCACATTTAGCAGGCAAACTGACCTGACTTTTAGTGTGGAGCTTTTGACATTAGGAGGGGAAACGGTCTCACAGAAAATTGACAGATCCTCTGGCTTTTACAAACCTTCTGACTAAAATCTTAAATCCAAGTGATATCATACAGACAGGGTAAGTTTTACTTATCTCTGTGGGAAAGTGTATACACACACATATATTGGTATATGTGTACATATACATACATATATACACATGTACAACCATTAATGAAAAAAAGAGGTCATAACTTTGTAGAAAATTAGGAAAACATATAAAGGGAGGTTTTCACATGAGGAATGGGGAGGCTGAAATGATAGTATCACATTAAATTCTTGAAAACTACAAGAAATGCTTTGAAAAGCTCTACAAAGAAAAGAAAAACTTCAAGTGGGGAAACTGAGTTAGCACTTAGTGATGTAGGAGGGTCTTCTTTCTATCTGTTGCTTTCATTGGTTAATTAATAAAGAAAACTGCTTGGCCTAATAGGTCAGAACATAGGTAGGCAGGGAAGACAGAACAGAATTGTGGGAGGAAGAAAGCAGAGTCAGGCAGACGCCATGAAACTCTGGCCCAAGATGGACGTGGGTTACACAGATTACTAGATATGAGTTTATTAAGATGTGAGAGTTAGCCAAGAAGAGGCTAAATAAAATGGGCCAGGCAGTGCTTAAATGAATATAGTTTCTGTGTAATTATTTCGGGCGTAAACTAGCCGGGGGGCGGAAAGGAGGCCGCCGCACCCTATTACAACAGATTGGCACCTACAACTTAACATTCTCATGCAGGAAATTTCAAGTGGGCTAGGGAAATACTGGTTTAAGCTGTTATGGTTCTAGACCTAGTTCCACATCTCTGTCCTTTATTTGAAATTAAGGCTTCAGCATTTCTGAAATTAAAAAAAAAGGTGTTGCTCATTCTTAGCAAAATTTCTGATGAAGAAATCATAAAAGTGTTTTAAATTTACCAGAACAAAAATAAATGTAAATTGCAACAATACTACAACTTATATACCTTTATTACAGACAGCCCCGATAATCATCACCTGTGGCCATATACTGTGAAGTTGCAGAGATTCTCACATACGGTTCCATGCAAGGTTAATACTCAAAATCTTAGAGGTTGCTGCTTGTTAACTTAGCAAATGTTACTTAAATAACTGTCTGTTTCTAAGGAACAATAAAATGGAATTGTCAATTCTTGATGAGAATGAAAGAATTTCATCAAGGGAAAAAGCTGAAAAAATAAGTGTTGTTCTGCTGGGCGATGGTGGCACACGCCTTTAATCCCAGCACTTGGGAGGCAGAGGAAGGTGGATCTCTGTGAGTTCGAGGTCAGCCTGGTCTACAAGAACTAGTTCCAAGAGATGCACCAAAAACTAAAGAGAAACCCTGTCTCAAAAATCCAAAAAAAAAAAAGCGTTGTTCTAAAAGAACTAGCAACAGTTGAGTACTATTAAATCTGAAGGGTCGATTTTATCTTAATTGTCAGTATAAAGACTAATCAGTCTAATCAGTAACTTCTTATGAGCGTGGGCCTGGAAGAGCCCCAATAGAAAGACTCCTTTACCTCAGATATGATGTTGATAAGTAGAAATGGAATGTGAGAGACATCTCTCATTTTGCTCTTGTTTTAAAGCACCTTCTGAACAACATATGAAAAATTTTAGAAGATTGTAACAGAATTTATATTTTGCACCTCATTTAATCACTGGTCATTTAACCATCATTGTATCTTCTCCATATAAAACAATATAGGCTAAAAATATTTATCCCTAAACATCAGGGATATGTGGAAGGTTTTCTAGCTCCTCATTTTTAGTATAGTAAGGTGTGTCAAGACAAAATTAGCTAGCTAAATATTCTAACATTGTTAATTTTTATACTCAATTTTCTTTTATTGATATAGTTTATAAATGAAAGCCAATGTAAGTACTATTCTTCATTAGAAAGACATGATTAGATCTATAAATCTATACATCAAACCTGAAGGATCAATTTTTAAGTGTAAATATCACTAAAATGTCTTTGTGCTTGTAGAATTTACAAACCTCTCCTCACAACAACCGACTCTTAAATCACACACCTTTAATCTCAGGGCTCATGTTAATCCTTTCAATTGTTCAGAACCGAGTCACCTTCCTAGATCTTAATGCCAACACGTGAATGGGAACAAACTATAATCAGAGCAGGAGGAGGAAATGCAGTGCCATGTGAGAACCATACACAGCTACATTTGTAGAGCTCCTCCGAAATTCAAATCCACATGGGATTGCGACATTGAACTTTCTGTTAAGTGTAAAATCTACTTACAAACTCAGTAATTAAAACCTCCATGGAGCAAATTCTTAAGTCCAGCTTTTGTTCATATTCATTTTTTTCTCAATTCTCACTTGTTTATTTCTATTACAGATGATACTTGTAATCAAAACACACTAATGGTCAAAATGTTTTATTTGTCAAGTATATTGCTGCATTTCTATTTCAAAGAAAAATGTTTTGACCACCATTAGTTTCACAAGCCTTTTGCGTATTTCTCTGTGTGTAAAGGGCAATTTTGATTTCCAGCATCTCTAGTTTGACTCCCTGGTGTCTACAGTCATAACCTAACTTCTTAGAAGACTTTATGTGACTCCTACTCTTCTTACTTTTGTGATCCTCGATTGCATTGCTTTTCTCCTCTCCTGCAATGTGGCATGGCACAGCCATCTCAGTTACCAAGTCTCCCATGTCAAATTACAGACATGCATGAGTATTCACACAATCTGTCCTTGTAAAGACTGTGAAATACCTTCCAGTGCAGTATACATTAGAAATTGTTACATCTGTCTGCATAAACAAAACCAAAACACTTTATTAGAAGGTGCTTAAGAAAGAGAGCAAGTTAATCATTTAGATGTTGTGAGAAGAAAAATAAAATAAAATCAACCTTAAGACTGACTATATTCCAAATGCTGTGCACGTGGGCTTATATATGAAAGTTAGACACCTATAATCTACAAGTGGCTACTGCCCATCTCCCATGGAGCTGGGGACCTCCAGGTTCCTTTTATTATCAAAGCAAGAGGCACAACAGCTTTCGAGAACCGCATTAAGGTTGATCAGGCTAAGCAGGAGAGATTGAGTTCATGGAAACAGGCTAATAAGACACTCCTAATTAAATACATATGGGTTTCAGTTTTCTCGTAAGCTTTATTGGTTCCTGTTCTCATCACTATGACCAAATGCATGAGCAGATTCCGGTGAAGAGAGGAGGGACTGCTTTAGGTAATGGTACAAGTAAGCCACTGAGTCATGGCAGGAAAAGAATGGCTGTGAGGGAAAGAAATGGGTGTATGGGTTCTGCTCTGCCCTTCTCACTACAACCCCTAGTTATTCAGCCCATGCCTCATCACCACCCACAATAAGTATCATATGCTCCCGTCCTGTCCACTCCTCTCTGGAAATAGTCTCATTGACAAACCCAAAAGTCTTCTGGGCTAATGCTCTAGGTAGATACTAATCCAATCGCAGCGATGAACAAAATTAAACATGGCACAATCATAGCTCTTTTTCTTTATTATTAGTTGGTAATTCTGTTTGAAAGTTTATGGAATGTTTAGAGGGTCGAATCTTGCTGGAGGAAGTATATCACTGGGGATGAGTTTTAGGTTTGACAGCCTCACCCCAGCTCCAATGCTCTACCTCCAGGTTGTAGATACATCAAGACATGGAATGTTCTGATGTCTGAGCTCTGGTAGTCTTTCTTCTGCTTTCCTGAAGGTACTTTTTTTTTGCACTATTTGGTCACAGCAAGAAGAAAACTAACTCATATACTCAGCTAGGCACTACTGTGCAAGGTTGCACACCCAATACTGGGGAAATTGAAGCAGGTAGACCCACAATTTCAAGGCTAGACTGGATACTAAGGAAGGACTTGGCTCAACACCAGAAAGAAAACAAAGACAAGCAAACAAACCTTCATGTTATCTCTGCCTTCTATTTAGCTAATTTACTTGGTTCCCTTTCCTCACAGAGACAGGACTATAGGGGAGCAGCAGGAGCGAGGAGTCTTTTAGTTTACAGACTTACTCTTACACGGAAGGACAAGCACACAACCACCAAATGTGGCAAGAGAGAAGGACAGACAAAGCAGGGGAGTCGGAAGACTTTCCATTATTTAATATTACAAATAATAAAAATATTAGAATCTTACAAAAGCTGACAAAGCAATGTTAAATTTTACCAGAAAACACTTTCCTCGAGGGTGCATTTGCAGCTTACCATGTGGAATGGGACATTTGGAACATGACTTCACCTTTGCTGTCACATTAGTGACACTAACAAATATGACAATTTCGATTTAAATAGGCTCAGCATGGTAATATGCATCTGGAATCCCAGCATTCAGAGGGGCAAGGCAGGGGGATCTTTCTGAGTTCAACGTCATCTTGGACTACATAGTAATATCTTCTTTTAAAAAAATGAAAATAAAGAAACCAATTAGCAGCATGGAAAATAAAACATGTTGCCCCTTTCCTATGCTGACAATGTTTCAAGTGTTCAATAGGCATGAAGGACACATAGGTACAGGGCTGTACAGGCACTTCTGAGGTATAGATGCATCGCTGGCCAACAAGGAGCAAGACAAGCAGAGGGTAACAATGAAGTTATTGCATGAGAAATGAATTCTGGTTCTTTCCTTAGTATGACTTGAGAAACTAAATTGGTTTCTTTGAAGAAATGATAAGAGATTAAAATTTATTGAATAAAAAGGAAGATCACACTAAATTTCAGATCTCCTTATATATTAAGGGTCTATAATTCATAGAAGAGGGTCACCTAAAAATAAAATATTTCTTATCCACAATTGTGAAGCGCCGCAAACATAATAAAGAATAAACAAACGTATTTTGAACAGATCAAATACAATTCCGTAGTTAATTTTTTAAGTTCAAATAATTAGAATATATTTTTATATATTCTTTGAGAATTTCATATACGTATAGAGTTCAAGTTGATTATATAATTTATTTATGATTCGTGGTTTACAAGAGAGGTCAGCTGGTAAAATTTACACTTGCCTCCAAAAATGGCTACCTGTTTGTTATCCTGGGAATCAATTTGGTAAGGAAATAACTCCCACAATTTGTCCTCTGACCTGCAGAGATGATCTGTGAAATACACATGCCCCATACAGATACAGACATACACACACATGCTCATGCATAACTAAATACATGTAATACAGTTTTACTCAGAAATTAATATGAAAATTGCCTGCGATTTATGAATGGATTTATCAACCTTCTTTCCTTGCTCCAAAATATTTATAAATGAAAAAGTGCATAATTTTTAATCTTTCAAATTCTATAGAATGAGGAAACTTAAAATATCAGAATGAATAAGTCAACAAATTATTTTGACTGGCTCCAATCTTTATATTAAAAATCAATTGCTTCTCACTCATTCTAGTGCTTGCATTTAAAAAATAATCACACTACATATGGATTGCACTGACTACAGAGATGATCTCATTTGAATTTATTGTAAATCTATACGGATAGTCACGGTGTAGAGGATTTTCTTAGATATATTTCTAGAATTTAGTATGCTTGGTTTTAGACTCTAACTCACTCTCTCTAAGGTTCTTCATGAAACTATCCACATCAATATTGGTATATGCTTTAATTATTCTGTGGTGGTTTTTAACTATACTTTATGTCTGTATGTCAATGGCAGGTGATTGCGTATTTGAATGTAAAAAATACATATGTATGAATAACAGAACTTTTTTTGTTTCCAAACCAATCTATCAAAAATAAAGCAAACACACAGAGACTTTGAATGTGAATTCAAAGTTATACTGTACTTTAACTTACGATGACAACATAGAATAGAATTACAAAATTTGCTTTCCTAAGGTATCTGATGAAAATATTTGAGTCTTAGAAATAAGATAGAGTATATTTTTTCTATAGAGTTTTGTTCTAAATCTTGAATAAGTGATGAAGAAAGAGGAAGATGAGAAATAAATGTTGTAATTTATCTTTCACAATAACAATCACAAATATAACTAAGTCATTACCAAAGGGAATTAATTTGAAATATCTAATTTTCCAACATGTTAGTTTTGCTAAAAATTCTATCAGTTCAGAGGGAATTGTTGACTCTAATCTAGCAACCTAATTAGTATGCATGTGACATATTTGTGAAAACTTAGCTACCTGAATAATGCATTTAATCAAGAAACTTAAAGGCGATGTGAGTTTCAATGTGAACTGATTAGCAAAAACATGATCAGCTCCCTAAAATTTAAACCTTAGAGTTAACAGTTTTCATCATGTTCACTGAGTGTTTAGCCTTAAATCCTGGAATGAAAGATGAATATAAAAATCTCCAAGATGATATTGGTCTTGCTTTATAATGCTTTCTTCCAACTCTGTAAACAACAGTGAATAATGAGGAAAGATAACAATTATCTTCACATTCAGTAAAATAATGTGAATTTTTATCATAATTCCTGAATGAATAAAATCGTCCCCTAAGTAGTTTTTTCTTAAGAAATGCAAGAAGCCCCAATAAATATATAACTTCATATGTGTTTCAACATAGTAGCATATTTCTTGAGGGGGAAGAACTGTGGATTTCTTGATCCCTAATCTGCTGCTTTTCTCATTCTTAGAGGATTTTCTTTCTTTAATCAGCACTAAAAAGCATTCCTAAAAACTGCCCAGCAGGGCTAGCGTGCATCATAGGGTGCACCCTGGCTCCTGCACACTGATCTACTTCCCGTGCTCACTATCAAGAGACCTAATGCACTTCTCCCTGTGGTCAGGCAGTTCCTTCTCAATACTTTCTCTTTCAGGAGGATAGCAATCCTTTTTGTGTGCTCTGTAGGAAATCCCAGAAAAGTTACTGCCCAATAAATAACCTGGAGGAGAGCCAGGCCTTTCCTAATTTTCCCTGAGGTGCTGCATCTCTTTGTGAGGCTGAGATGCTGCTGAAGCACACACAAATGCAAATAGTTCCAGGTGCTGCTGCCTGTCCCACTAGGATTTGTAATTAACTTGTTGTTTCAAACAATTTTTGTGGTATGCCTAATCGTGGTTTTCTAGTACTGGGATTTAGATGGCCAATAAAAAGGGGAACCAAATCCATGATTCAAGTGACAGTTCTCATTGCTAAGCAGGTCCACAAATGCTCCCTGTTCAGATAAACAACATAAACAGCACATTTATAAAAATCTGACAAATACTCTTGTCACTGTATGACATATTCCCAGGGGGAATAACTGGTAAGAGTCCAAAACACAATCTCCTTCTCCCTCTCTTTTTGTTGAAACTACAGTGGATTCAACATATTTCAAAAATGTAGCTGAGTCCCTGCAAATGTTAATCTCTTAAGAAGTGGATATGGATTGGCTATAGATTCTGGCGTAGAAGCCTGCTAGAGCTGTTAACAGAATTTCAGTTCCTTCCGTTCTTTCCAGATTCAGGGACTTGTTACTCAAACCTATCAACAGAGCCTTCTGTATACATAGGGATAGTGAAACATATCTTTTTCCTTCAGAATAGTTAACTCCCAGTTTTAGAATATTTTAGGAATAGTTAGAATAATCTTCTCGTGCGTATGATACAAAGATTCTATTTTCAAAAATCAAAGGAAAAATTTTTTAGCCACTCCATACTAAATAGGTAAAATATCCTACTAATTCTACATTCTTTGAAATAAAAAGAGAAAGATTTTGGTCTCCTTTTCAGAAATATTATTTACTATGAAAAATCAAGACATCACCATTTTCTTATTAAAATATTTTGTGCATCTAATCTGTGCGATACTTTTAAGGAAGTATAATCTTTCTGTTTGGCAAATGCCCACGACATAGGATTTATATAAAGAAATACTATAAAATATATTCTGTGATCATATTAGTAGAAATAATGTTCACAAAGAATAAATCAAAATGTACTTTTTATGAAAGCACACAACACTAAAATGTTTGAAATACCTAAATGCAGCATACATTTAGCAAGGCACAAGACTTAAAAACATCCTGACTGTTCTATTGCCATAGTATCTAGGAATTAGTTTTCCTAAATTTGAGCTCTCTTATACTTTTTTGCATTTGCTTGCCTAGAACTTCTTAGGTTAAACCCTTTAAAAAGTCCGTTCCACTGCACCAGTGTATATAACTCTGAAGGACATTATGAAGTGTGACTGGAGTTGGGATTTACTCTGTCCTTTTCCCCAAGAGTCATTTAACATTGATTTCCCAGCTTCCTTTCCCAGTGCACTGGTAGATGTTAGTATAAATGAATGGAGCCATGAAAAGGCAAATGCAGAGCTACCAATAAAGGGATATGTATAAAAATTGCCTTTTTGTCATCAACATTATAAAAACTTCAGTGAATAGGACAGAATTTGATCCCTTTCTGGATGATTAGAGATGCAGTCTATTCTAGAGGTGACACATCAAAGGAAGTGTGTTTCTAAGGGGACATCCCTTAGAGAAGATGCCATGTGTGGTTTGGAGAAGAGTGAACAATTCAGATTCACACTGTGATCACCTTGAGGAAATGACAAGCTCTGAACTCGCAGTGCAAGTTAAGTTAAATGTGACTTCAATAAAGAAATAATACACCACGTAAGAGACGTGCAGACTTTTAGATAATAGAGAGATACAGAAGTTGTGTTATCGGATTATCAGATATAGGGAAAAGCTTATAAAGGGCAGCATGTTGGATTTGGTATCATGGCCACAAGATTTGTGGAAGACATTATTAAGAGGAAATAGCATCAGGACAGGTGTTGATAGTGAGACTCTTTCTTCCCCATTCCTGATGCTTCCTCCCCTGTGGAGGTGGCCCACTTCTATCTCTTTACATTGTCTCACCAGGTGTTTTAGAGTTTATCCAATTGATACATTAAAAGGAACATTTCACTTGAGTCTGTTTCTCTACATTTCTCTCCCAGTAGGTGTTCTTCCTTGATCTTCCCTCAGGGGTCCTCTTGGATAGAGCTCCTTCATCAAAGCCTAGTCCCAGTACTTCCTTGTATAGCTTTGTCAAACTCTTGGGTTCACATACCAGCCTCATTTGACTGAAATGTGAACTGCACTATCCAATGTTGCTTTTAATGGTAAGTTGATATTTTCCCCTGTACATTTTGTTTGTGTTCCTGTCTAACATTCAACTCTCGAGAAAATGAAGAAAAGGGTATTTCCTGAGCCAGGTGACAGACTAAGACATCAGAGTGATAAGCAGAATAATCTCTCCAAGTTGGAAAACTGAGACACATACATTATGTAATGTAGAAATGCTGCACAGGACTTAATTACTAAGGGGTTTCAATGACCAGTCACATGTGAAATTGGACATGGCTGTGGCTTTGAGAATACACTCCAGAAGGATACTTGATTAGGCAAGAAAAGAAAGTTCAGTCTGAGAAAAAGCACAGAAAATGCCGTATAATTGCAGCTATTGGTCTATGATTTGAGGAAGTGATTAAATAGATTTTTCACTTGTTAACAAATATGTCTTCACTTCATTTGAGAAAAGCGTCTTGGTTAGGACTTCTGATTTTTAATCAGGCAATAAAAATTACCTTGTCCACCTAAATGAAATGTTTCCAAAACAAGTTAATCACATTTGCATTCCAACATTAGCTTGCTTCTTAATTGTGCATCTAATCAACTACAAATGCACTTTACCAAAGAAAATTTACACTCCTACCATAGACGTTATACTCGAAAAGTCTAGATGAGTCTGCTAATTAGGTTATCAAAATTTTGTTTGAGTTAAATTTCTGTTTCAGAAGAAAACAGAGCAAAAATGAAGAAGGAGCATACAGAATCAAATAAAAGTATCACATATTTCTTATTTACTTTTTTTGGAAAATATCCTAGACAAAATTATAACATTGAGCTTCTCTTCACTTGAACTGCAACAGGAAATAATATTCCTTAGAGTGACTAAGATTGCAACTTAAAAGAAAGCTTTGGGGTTTTCATATCAGGAGGAAAGAGTGTAGTGCTTCTTATTGGATTAAAATGACCATCATGCCAAATAAAAATGGTTATGAATTTGGTATTGAAGAGATATGATATTAACAATACACTAATTTTTCTGCAGTATCATATAACTGTGGTTTAAATAAATTAAATAAGCATTGCCATGTGTGAGAGTTTTTCTCTGTACCACCAGTCAGCACGGAAAAAAAAACACACAGAGACATACTATTTATCACAAACGCTTGACTAATAGCTCAGGGTTGTTTCTAACTCGATAGACACAAGAAAATTGAAATAACTCCCTGCATCCTATCAGACTGCCACAGATTAACATTGGATATTAACAACAGAAAGCTTACAAACTTATGGAAACTTATCTCTCTACTGAATAAAAAAAAAGGCCCAGAAAGAAAGAAAGAAAGAAAGAAAGAAAGAAAGAAAGAAAGAAAGAAAGAAAGAAAG
>LOEQ01006306.1:0-10675 GCA_001685075.1 Bramus lutescens | reverse complement strand
AAGAAAGAAAGAAAGAAAGAAAGAAAGAAAGAAAGAAAGAAAGAAAGAAAGAAAGAAAAGCATCTCAGCTGGTCATCTTTTAGAGACAGGCAAGTCTTCCAATGGTAGTACTGGTTTGCATTCAGTTGAGTTGGTGGCTAATAGGGTTGCATGGAGATTCCCCAAACAACCCAGATTGGTGCTAAGACAAGGGGTTGCTCTCTGCAAAGTGACACTGGAGCCCAATTGCCAAGGACCATACCTATACAGCGTAGCTCACTGAACTTACAGAGGTTGAACAGGTATCTGTATGGAACCTTCACCTCCACATTCCAGTCTCTAGTGCAGGAGGGTACTTTACAGGCTACTCAAAAAGAAACTTAGACTCCAACTTGGCCACAAAAGTCTTTGGTCAACCATCTGTCCACCTATGACAATGGTGGCGAAGAACAGTGGGAATGACCAACCAATGTCTGACTAACTTGAGGGCCACCCCACAAGAAGGAGTCCAGGCCTAACACTTCCGTGGTGACCAGCAACTGCAGACTGGGTAAACCAGAGATGTAGGGTAAAAATCAAACACAGCTGTTCTTAAAAAAAATCAATAAAATGATTCCTAATAATATTCTGTTCCACTCATAGATTGGTAGCTGTGCAGTCATCATCAGAGAGGCTTCTCTGACAGCAGATAGAATCAGATGCAGAGACCTGTAGACAGATACTAATTAGAGCATAGAGAGTAGGCCAAAACTGGACATCTCCACTGGGTCTTTTATCTTGGTCCTTTACCATGGAAGAAGGGGCTGAAAGATTTTAGGTATCAAAGAGGATGGTGGACACGTGGAGAACAAGATCCCCAATAATCAATTAAGCAAACCATATATGAGCTCACAGAAATGGAAACTTCAAGCTTGGGGCTGCTAGGGGTCTACATCAGGTCCTCTGCATATTTGTTATGGCTTTGAAACCTTCTTCCACATCCGTGCCTTTGCGGTTTTTTTCTCTGTCTGTGAGATCCACTGATTTAACCAGGATCATCTGTATAACAATGCATTAGGGATATCCTGAGTAGCCTCTGGATTTCCTCAGATTATACACAGCAGAGGACAAAAGCTGTTCCTCACCAAGAATCTATCAGTAGCCAATAATTATCAGGGAGTTGTAGTACTCTGTGAATCCTTCCATACCCTGTGTTGCTGACAGGCCTAGTCTTGCTGAGGATAATTGCAGGTATTCATAGTCCATAGCTATTTGAATTATGAAGACTATTTTCCAGCCCTTTTCCTCATGTTCAGGTTCTGAACCTACAGCCTGCTCATGAGCAATGAGCTTTAGGCAGTGGTACAGACGTTTTGTTCAGGGTCAGCTCTGAACATCTTGAGCAGCCATGCATTTCTGCACCCATGACCATGTATTAAAAAAAAANAAACAAAGCTTCTAACTGAGGCTAAGCCAGTCACGTGGCATTACACAGATTACTAGAAACGGGTTAAATTAAGATGTAAGAATTAGTCAATAAGAAGTTAGAGCTAATGAGCCAAGCAATGTTTTAATTAATATAGTTTCTGTGGTTTTCTTTTGGGTCAAAGCTAGCCGGGAGGCTGGCAACAAACAAACAGCATCCTCATCCTAGACCCTTTTGTTCATTTCCTCCTCCTCTTCTTCCCTTCCTCCCACTCCCAATTTACTAAGGAGATCTTATCTAGTTCCCCTTCCAAGGGGCATCTGTGCATGTCTCTCTTAGTATCCTCCTTGTTACTTAGCTTCCCTGGATTGTGGATTGTAGACCGGTTATCCTTTTCTTTATGTCAAATATCTACTTATGAGTGAGTACCTACCATGTTTGTCATTTGGGGACTGAGGCCTTTACCCTTTCCGAAGAGAGGATGGGACATTGAGCTGGAGGAAGGCCGGGGTAGTAGGAGGAGTGGGAGGGAGGAGGAATTGTGGTCGATATGTAAAACAAAGCAAAAAATTTTCAAATAAAATTTTTTAAAAAAGAATATGAGGGCTGGAGAGATGGCTCAGAGGTTAAGAGCACTGGTTGCTCTTCCAGAGGTCCTGAGTTCAATTCCCAACAACCACATGGTGGCTCACAGCCATCTGTACTGAGATCTGGCGCCCTCCTCTGGCCTGCAGGCAGACATGGAGGAAGAATGTTGTATACGTAATAAATAAATCTTTAAAAAATGAATATGAAGGTGAATCACTTTTGTGTTTTGGAGGGATGTCAGGGTTGATATGGCTATGACATGGATGCAGAACCTTCCCACTGAAGGTTGCTATAGAAAACTTTTATAAAACAAAATCTGCGCACAAAAGTAAATTGATAGAAAATAAATGAAAATCCCAATGCTATTGAAAATTACTCAAAAAATGATGCTTTTCTTTTTCATTTATTCCATGTCCATTTCCAAAAGATTCCATTAGAATTTTTAGCTTATAAAAATTTTCCATTTGATTTTATACCATGTGTAGGCAATGGTGAATGAAAAAATTAAAAGTAGAAATGAAAGCCGTCAATAGATTAATAAGAAGGAACACAAACACTGCATGTTTTCTCTCCTGTGCAGATCTAAAATCCAGTGTCTGTGTGTGTATGTGTGTGTATATGTGTGTTCACCAGAGAGACAGAGATATCAGATCAGAAACTAAGACTGAGACAGAGATCAGAGACATAGTGTAGGTGGATTTTTCAAAAGGATCACGATCAGCACTGTTCTACCAGCCACTTTCAGAATTACCACTCAGAGACATTATTATTATTTATACAGTCTCAGCCAATAGCTCAGGCTTATTACTAGCTAATTCTTACTTTTTCAATGAACCCATATTTTTATTTATTCTTTGCTTGGTACCCTTTCTCAGTAAATCAAGTCCATCTAGCTTCTCTGTCTACTCGCTAATCCCCTCCACCTATCTTCTTCCTAGTATTCTCATCTGGCTCTTGCCTTAACCTCTCCCTGTCCAGCTTTTGGACCATCAGTTTTTTTATTAAACCAATCACAAAGATATATCTTCACAAATGTAAAGGAATATTCCACAACATAGACAGAGGCAGAGATGGACAGGGAATGTGGAAGCAGATATGAAACATAAAAAACAGTATGATATGGGGGGAGGAGTCTTAAAGGAGTGTGGGGTACATCAAAAAAAGAGTGTAACAGAATTCATATGAAGTTGAAGAATCGGGGGCTAGTGTACGGAAGGCTGGACAGCAGGGAGTGCAGAGGGCCTAGGAAGAGAACTCTGCTAAAAAAATAAAGTGGAAAAAAGAACAAGAATGGTGTAATGAAAGCCATTACTTTTAATGCTAATTACAGTACAACTAAATAAAACTGTTCACTTGTTTTTAGAAAGCAAGACAATTGTGAGTATTGCAAAGGAAGTAAATTACAAGGAGATCATTTAAGTGGACAAAGTAATGAATAAATGTATGGGTAGCAAGTCTTGTTCCTTCGTTGTAGGAACTGGCACCATTTAGAACAGTTATCAGTGTTCTGTACGTGTTGATTCTGCATCTCAAAAGAATTAACAGAAGGCAAGATCAGCTTAATAGCCCTGTTTTTGTTTTTTGGGTTTTTTTTTTTTTGGAGGAAGTCTTTGTTTTTTCTATTATCCGAAGACCAAATAACGTTTATGTTTAAAATACATGAAGTATTTAGAAATAATTTTGTGTTCTATTCACATTGTAAGAGTATTTTGATTGAATTTTACCGTTGTTCATTGGCCCAATTTTTAAAGTCAAAATGGGTGTTTTCTTTAGTATCACGAACAAGAAAAATCAGCCTAACACACACAAAACACACACACATACACACACACACACACACACACTAACTTTTTTCAGGCAAAATGCATCATCAAGAACAAAGTAAAAAAGTTTGTCTTCTTACCTTTCTTGTTGAAACACAGCTGCTATCCCATATTCAACTATAACAGCTATATGCTTAGGTTAGCAGATACTTCTTTAAATGTTATCCTAAAGTGTATGAAAGTGCTGTGTCTCTTCTGGTTCACCCAGGGGAGGTTCAAGTATAGAGCAGACTGATAACTGTAAACTTCTGTTTATGATTCTGTGAGCTCTCTAATAACTGACAAATAAACAGAAACGACATTTTGATTATTCAGAGATCCTCTTCTATCTTTTGTCAGAGAGTAAATACATATAATGTTGCTGGGATTTAAGCAATAACCGAGAGTAAAAATGCCTGCTCTTTTCTATTATTCTTTTCCTGTGTCTTTGGTAGGAGTTTGTACTATAATTTGGGCAATTTGCGTATGCCTTATTTTTTTCTTCATCTCCTGTTTTTCGAGCACTGTTTCCTTTGATTGAAGACTTGCTATGACAGAAGATAATGGAACTTTCGGCACTCAGTGGGGCGTCTGTCACTGCTGACTTCAGCGGCTGCTTTTATTTTTCCTTTCCTTGCACTCCTGATTTTCTCTGGCACTGTGAGAAACAATTATAAAACTCATGAGCCATTATAAAATACTATGTGACCCAATGGTTATTTTTAAATCTCTTTCAATCTTCGAGATTTCTTTGTTTATTCTTAGCAATGGTAAATTACATCGTTATTTTCCATTTACTCTGCAGCAGAAGGTGGCTAGATTGCTTTCTGCCTTGGGGGAAAGCAATCTCTGTGCACAATTTGTATTATTTCTCATATTAGCCCTCATCACATAAATCAAAATCTTCCCACATCTTGTCTCTACTTCATGAAGTTTTCTTTCACTGACCTTGCTGAAGTTCTTGTTAATTTTCTTCCTTGAGCTTCACAACCCTTTGAAAGGATATTCTGGCAGACATAACTGGTCTTCTCTAATGCAAAGTTGTTTTTATATTTTTAATTTCCCTTCATAAAGAGGACAATAGTTCTCGTCCCACTGGCATATAAATCGAGCATCAAAACCTAATCACCTGGATAAACATTGAACATGGTATTTGTCACATTGGATTATGACAACATTACTGACAATTCCCCGTAATGTTTGTCCACCTACTGCGGCACCTAGGGAGCAGGAATACAGAAAGTGTGTACTTCATCAGCCTGTGTGAACCTGAGACTCCTGAAACACCACACAGACATACCTATCCTTCTCTAGTACAGTGGGAGTTACGTAAGCAAGTCTTTGTCTTATATTTGTTAAGCTAACTTGCAGTAGAATCATATCATATATAGTTATGACAAAATTAAGTGCTCACAGTAATTGTTTCTATGCACGTATCTCCAAATGAAATTTCTAGATTAAGGTGGCTAGAATGAGTCAAAGAGGTATAGTCACCAGTGTGATTTAGATGAAGAGACGATAGTACAATCTAGAAGGTTATGTTGAATAAGTTGTTTAATATGTGTCATTCATTGTTTTCAGGTTTAAAATGAAGAACATTATTATCAACATTCAATATAGAAGTGAGGAGTAAACAATGAAACGGAAGTTAAGGAAGCACAATGCCTTCTTGAATGTGGAACTCATTGTTCTTAAAATCTTGACTCCTAAAGCCCTACCAATTGAGTTCAATTTTTCATTGCATGTACAATTTTGGCCATATTTTGATTATCTTTTGCTTTATGTAAATGTTGAATAAAACACACAAACTATACATATAGGTGTGTGCTGGTTTATGGAGGTATTTGTATTGAAAAGCACACTAGGACAAAGGTATTTGACCAGCAGTATATCAATCCTGTTTTGAAATGAATGACTCTTTTTTTGTGGCCGGATTTGATAAGTCATCGTTTTGTCGTCTGTGAAACAGAGGACTTGGCAGAATCAGATCAAAAAGCATAAAGGAAAGAAAGTAAAAGAAAAAAATGTTTCACTTCATTTTAACACTTCAATGACATAATGAATACATTGCCAAGAGCTAGGTGTTGATAAGATATTAGAAAGCCTAAATGTTAGGCATGCTTATTATTCAAATAGCTCTAGGAGTTTGTTAAAATACATGGTAAAATCGTAGAAAATAATAACCCATCACAACCGCCACATTTTCCCTGTGGGTAAATCATATTCTTTACCACTGAATTCAGACTTATTTATTTAGTTATTTGGGTACCTGCAGGTTTGTCATTTACATTAATGCACCACTTAAAATCAGTGTGGAAGCTAGAGAGATTGTTCTACGGGCAAAAGTGCTTGGCCTGAAATGCTAAGAATTTTAGTTCGGATCCCATGGGCCATGAAAAAAATAAGGTGTTCCTACAAATGCCTATCATCTTAGCTCCAAAGGAGGCAAAGATAGCAGGATCACAGGGGCCCATTGTTTTCCAAACTAACCAGTAAAACAACAGCTACAAATTCAAACTGTGAATCTGCCTCAATGAAAGAGCTATCAAGTGATAAACCTGTTTTTTGGCACACACACGAATACACAAAAAACAAAGACACATATTAACATGCATACACACACTGCATAAAATAAAATATGAATAAAAAAGTAAAAAATAATTCAACCATAATACTGATTTTAGACAAGTGTGAGTCCTTAGTATTTTCATGAGGCTCCCTAGTCCATTTTGAGCTGAAGAAGTCCCCCAAACTCCAGCTATTTAGAGTTGAAAGTGCTTAGCTTGCCACTACTTAGGATCACCCTCCAATTTGTGCTGAGTGTTGAATAAAGTGAGCAGAGAAGAAAACTGCCACGGTAGCAACTGCACACTCAGAAGACATAAAATCCCATTAGATATTCCTTGAGGATGAAGACCATGCGTTATTAATCTTTGTCCCTTAGCATATAACATTCCTTATGCAGTATGATAAATAATAAAAATACCATAAATAACTGCAAATTCAGTACATCATTGATGTCACCTGGACTAGAAATCCCTTTTCAGTTTTCCTCCTTCATTTTATAATTGTTCAAAACTAAATTAGAATTTATGAAGTCTATAAATTTATTTTGAGTTTATTTTGAAAAATCACACACACACGCAACATACACACACAAACATATGACAGGTAAACATGATACCTAAATAATGTATAACATTTATGATTTATGTATTATGAGTTCTATATATTTCACTTTTTTCATTATTGTCTTTAAAATCATGTTTCATTGGTCATTTTCTAAGTCAAGACCCTTGTAAAAGGATTAGAATTACTTCGCACATGAAAAAAATTCTCAACAAAAGCAAAAGATATGAAATACATTATCATACAAGTTTTAAAAGGTGGAATATTTTAGGCAAAATTCTTAATAAGAAACAATTATTTTAGACCCTATAAAGCAAAAATTGGGGGACGTTTAAATGCTTTGTATTTTTTTATTTAACTTAAAAGCAAGTACCATTTTCGACTCTGTCACATCACAGAATACATTCACATAATCAAAATTGCAACCCACACCCCCCAAGTATCTGCTAGTGTTCCCTTGGAAATGTCAGCGAAAATCATTTTACATCAAAATGTCAAATTCACAACAACCTCACATGAAAGTCACATCCATTGCCCTTATTTTGACAGCTTTGCGAGAACTGATTGACAGTACGGAAGTGCACCCTTTTCTTCATAGCACATTTCTGTTTGTAGCTGAGACACTATAATGAAACAAACCTTCAAATTAACAGCTGCCTTGCAGAGGGAAGACTTTGTCCTCAATCCTCTAAGGGGATTAACTTTCCTCTCTTATGGTTTCAAGTGGTGTAAAGATTTTACACCTCGAGTCACATAGTTATAGCTAAGACGATACAACTGAGATTTCTGAAGGGTCAATATAACTCTCAATTTTTCTCTATGATTATTTTCAAAATTTTACTTGTAATCTTGTATTGATAGCAGCACTTATTTGACTTCAAAGTAGTAGTCTATCCAAGAAGCATTCAAAGTTACTTTTAGAACAAGTGGATTGGAAGAGGGGTTGGTGAGAAAAGGGAAGCAAACCAAGGGGGAGAGGCAATGAGGGATGAGGATTCTGAGTTGTTTGTAGCTCCTTTGAATTTTCTCAAGCCTACTGATCACTAAGTAATTATATTCTACATATAAATACTGATGAATAGGATTCTCTAGTTCTACACAGTATTATTTAGTGATCTTTAGAAATAGATTTTGTGCTTTATATAGCTGCATTACAGTTTTTCTCTTAAAAATCATACTGCATGTGTTTCTTTTCTTATAAATGACATTTCTATTTCATGAAGCTGTTGATGAAGGTATATCATTACATAGAGAGTGAGGGATTGTGGGAAAGGGAAGGGCTTCCAGAGGAGGGGAAATGCTGTGGGACAATGGTCTTTTATCTTGTCGCTTGTATTATTTTTAATAAAACACTGATTGGTCAGTAGCGAGGCAGGAAGTAGGAGTGGAGCAATGAGAATTCTGGGAAGAGGGAAGTTTCATTCTGTAGTTGTGATCCAGACCCAGAGGAAGCAAGTTGTGACTGCCTCTCTGAATAAGATACCAAGCCATGTGGCTAACATAGACATGATAATAGGCTCATATAAGTTATAAGAGTTAATAAAAAAGCCTGAGATAATGGGCCAATCAGTTTTATAATTAATGGAGACCCTGGTGTGTTTCTTTGGGACTAAACGACTCTAGGACCAGGTGGGACAGAAACTTCAGTCAACAGGGAAACAGAATATATGGAAACAGATTGACAGAGGAGCTGGAACAGCAGAGAGGAGTAAATGAGAGTAGATGAGGAGGTCACTTGAGGGTTATATGGAAACCGGTGATAAGAGAAGCTTTTGAAAATATATAAATATATTTTAAAACTATAAATAGAATCAGCAAATAACAAAAGAGAAATGTCCCCAACTAGATTTCTCTTGCTCCCAAATAAAACCTCCTCTTCCAGAAACGGGTTATATAGAATTGTTTCATTGGCCAAAGCTGAACTTGGAAACCTCCAAAAACCTCAGGATATTGTCATGGCTATATTTGGCTTTCCACAAATACTGGTAAGAACCTACTGCTGAAGACACCACCAAATAACTCATTTGACATGAAAAAGTAGAGTTGGTTCCTACCTATTGGCTTCACTACTGCTGAGTAGTGTTAATGGTACTGAAAGATAGTTTGCATGCTGCCAGTAGAGAAAGTTAAAGACCAACCCAAACACAAACCCTTGAAACTACAATGGTGACCTGCTTGAGAGATACGCTAGTACATTAATGGTACAAAGTTTTGGGAGCAACCAACTAATATATGATGTTTTTAAAGTCCACTCTATGAGACAGAAGCCATATCCAACATTGTCTGGGTAGCCAAGAACCTAAAGGTTCTATGCTAAAACCAAATACTACTGTTTTGCCAAAAAAGCATAGCAATACAGCAATTCCTAAGGATATTCTGCTATATTCATATATCAGTGACACTTGCTCAACCATAATAGAAGCTTCATTCTGCAGCAGTTGGTAACAAATACAGAGACCCACAACCTGACAGTATGTAGAAATTGAGAGACTTTGGAAAACTCAGCTCCAAATGAGATATCTTAATTAATTTCTTCCCCTTGAAGGCTCAGGGAACTCTGCAAAAGGAGAGGCAGAAAGAGTGTAAGAGCTAATTGGTTGGAAGACACCAACAAAATAAGGCTTTTTATACACAAGAGGAATAAGACATGTATGAATTCACAGAGATTTTGGCAGCATGCACAGGGTTTACACAGAGCTAAGACATAGCTGGGAGGGGAAGTGGGCACAAGCAAGCACCAATCCTTAACCCAGAGGCTATCTCGAAATAACTGCTTATGAGGAAAAATTAGTTTTCTCCAAAGAAGCTCGACTAGGTACTAAGCTTCTTTAAAGTTAGGTCCATACCAAGTTGTAAATGATCACTATAAAATGAACTCATGGACATTTTTGGAGGAGTTTTTGTCTCATAATGCTTTGTCTGAATTTTTTTTTAATCTTATGGGTCTTTTGATTATATATTATGGTTTCTGATTTTGTGTTTTTGTGGCTTTCCTGTGTGTGGAAATTTGTATCTTTCTATCTGTATAAGTTTCTTGTGCCCTTTTTTTCTTTTATCAGTTTATTTGTTTGGTCCTTTTAGTGCTCTGGAAGTATCCATCCCAAACTACCATCCGGGGCAACTCATAAAAGACGTCTTAGGAGTGAGGATTGAAAGCTATTTATAATAACTTCACACATGATCTGAAGGTCATCTTATTTTATTTTTTCTTTAATTCTGCTCTTTAGTCCGTATTATCTCAAATTTTTAGCTCTAATTCTTTTGTTCCAATTCTGTAACTCTAAATTTTAAGTTCTAGTTTTTGTTTCAATTCTCTGTTCCAGTTCACTCTGCTCCTATGTTTACCTAGCTTTAATAGATTTTTTTTACAGTACATTGAGCAAGAAGAAAAATAGTTACAAGACTTATATCTCGGTCTGCGAGGTCCCTGGCCAGCAAGGGGCCCTGATCCTGTACCAGAAGATTCATTGGTGGGGTGAGTGTGTTCCTGACCGGCAGGCAGAAGCCCTGGAAAGGGAATATAGACATTCCTAGACCCTCTAAACTTTCTGGATATTCTTCAAGGGCTTCTCTCACCTGTTACTACCTCTCTCTTCCTATCCCATCCCAGCTTGCTCCCAGGCACCCCTTCCCTTCCTTGGGGCCAAAAGATCCCCCAGCTCAGCCTGTTTTGGAGCTGGGACGGGGTGGTGAGTACAACCAAGCTGGAGTTCCTTTCTTTCACTAAGCCTGCAAGCAGCAAGCTAGGCCTTTTGTCTGTGAGGTCCCTGGC